>PVJA010046249.1:0-15223 GCA_004027025.1 Myocastor coypus | reverse complement strand
CCTCCCCTCTCCTCCTCCCCTCCCCTCCCTTTTCCTCCCCTCCCCTCTCCTCTCCTCCCCTCCCTTTTCTTGGAGGTGGGGGAGGGGATGGAACCACACACATAAGAAAGCACTGAGGTACATTCCCAGTCCTTTTCATTTTGAGAAAAAGTCCTGTGATGCTGGATTCCAACTTTCTCTCCTCCTGCCTCAGCCTCTGAGTGACCGGGATTATGAATCCATGCCCCTGTACCTGGCTCCAGCTCTCTTTTATAGGTGAATAGAGAAAGGCACAGAGATACCAGTAACTGGCCCAGGTTCTACAGTAAGTGTAGTACACACTGTAGCCTAGAATCATGTCTCAAAACTTGAGCTCACCCTCTGTTCATTCTCATCTTTCTCTATACAGATTTAAATGGGATTGAGAGCAAACCTCATGTGTGTATTGACTGAACTCCCATGAAGGGATGGATGCTGCTGGAGACCCTGGCACATAGTGATGGGAAAGGCAGACAGGCCTAGCTCTGTGGAGTTCATTCACCTTCTAGATAGTGAATCTAGATGGCACCTGGACCATGCCGAAGTAGATAAAGGTACAAGCAAGAGAATGTCTGGCGGTAGAGGTGACAGGACTCGTGGATATGGAGTAGGCACAGATGGGGAGGTCGAGGGAAAAAGGTCACAGGAGAGAACCTGGCTGGAGGTGAAGAAAGCTGCCCAAGGAGGAACCAAGCACTCTCAGGGTGGGGCTTGGGTGGGGAAGCCATGTAAGACAGGAGTTTCAGAGGTTCCATCCTAACAGGTCGTAAGGCCAACACTAGATAGCTAACTGGCAGCTAAGAGGCATCACCACATACCCCATCACAATGTCATAACAAAAATGTACCAACCTCCGACAGAACAGTTGTCCTGTTCCATGAGCAAAGGACAGCAGTAATCAGTTTTGGATTTCTATCAGGAAATATTGGAGGAAGGCTAACTTCATAAGGAAAAGATGTTTATTTAGCTCAGGATTTTGGAGATGCAGTGTCCAAACTCGCATCTGATAGGCACGGAAGCTGGGGAGGGCCCAGAGGTGGACGAGGTCACAATGGCAGGAGTGTGTATGGGAGGAAGAGAGCACCTCCTGAAACAGGAAGCCAGAGAGCCACTTAGGGTCAGATTCGTGCTAGAAAGGTGCTCTGCCATGAAGGCCCAGGAAGCCCTAGAGAGCCACCTCACCCCTCCACAGGTTGCCCTCCTGAGACCCCAGCACCCCTGCCACACCCACCTCTTCGAGGCCCCACTCCCCATCACTTTTCTAGCTGTTACCCAGTGTGGCACAGAGGAACCACTGGGAAGCACCTTCAAATTCCAGGAATTGAGAAGGGATAATTAGAAGAGGAAAAATAGAATCCATAAACAAATACGGGGCTATGCACAGTTGTACAAGTAACCCAAGGAATGTAACCGGGAGCAAGGCCAGGGTCAAGAAATGTTTAACTGCTAAATTAGAAGCCTCTCTGAGGAGCCATAAATCCCGGAGCAGGGGAAGCTGGTGTTCTTATACACTGGTGTTGACACTGTACAGTGGCATAAGACTTTGGAAAGTCATTCTGCAAAGATTTTGTGCCCACTGAATTTACCAAGGGGGCATTTATAAAGATTCTTTTAAAAACAACGAAGTAGAAAAATGGTCACATGGCACTGCAAGTACAGCCGAGGTCTGGACGGCAGCGCGTGCCCCGAGCTCTCCGCTTATCCCTGCCCGCCCGCTCAAGCCCAGCTCGCGCCCCCAAGCAGCAGTGCCGACAGCACCAACGCCATGGCCGGGTGGAACGCCTATATCGACAACCTCATGGAGGACGGGACCTGTCAGGACGTGGCCATCATGGGCTACAAGGACTCGCCCTCAGTCTGGGCCACTGTCCCCGGGAAAACCTTCGTCAACATCACGCCAGCTGAAGTCAGTGTTCCGGTTGGCAAAGATCCGTCAAGTTTTTTTGTGAATGGGCTGACACTTGGGGGTCAGAAATGTTCTGTGATCCGGGACTCACGGCTGCAGGCTGGGGAATTTACCATGGATCTTCATACCAAGAGCACTGGTGGAGCCCCTACTTTCAACGTCACTGTCACCATGACTGCCAAGACGCTAGTCCTGCTGATGGGCAAAGAAGGTGTCCATGGTGGCGTGATCAACAAGAAATGTTATGAAACAGCCCCCCACCTGCGGCGTACTGACCTCGTCTGTCCCTCCCCCTCCCACCATTCCCAATTGCTTTCACACCCCCCCTTCCCAAACACACACATACACAATTTTTATTTTGGGGGTCATTACCCCATATCCTTTATTGCTGCCAAAACCACATGGGCTGGGGGCTGCGGCTAGATGGACAGATACCTCTACCTACCCATAGCCCCTCCTATGTGTGGTTGGAAAACTTTGGTTTTGTTTCTGATTTTTTTTGTGTGTGTGTTTGTTTGTTTGTTTGTTTTTTTTTTTCTGAATAGAAAAATATTTTTTTTTTGAATTTTTGAATTTTATTTATTTATTTTTTCTTGTTTCAGAACCTCTGTTTGTTTATTCACTCATTTTTATGGCCGGCTCAGCCCGCCCCGAGGGCAGAGCTGGTTCAGCATGTGGTGCCAGGGATCAAACCACAGTCCCTGAAGCCACCCAAGCTTTCCCAAACAGGCGATTTATACCACTGAGCCATCCTGCCGGCCCAAAAAGATTCTAACAAAAAAAAGGAAAAATGGTCACATAAACTTTAACAAATCTATGCTTTCTTTTTGCACTCTATTCTATTTAAACATCATGCAGTCATCATCCAAGAAGGCAGGTTTACCTCAAGTGACTGACAGAACTCAGGCAAGTTCCAGCCTCCAGGAACTAAGTCCATCCCAGTGGGGAGCCTGTCTTCTGGGCCCAGGCCTGGCTGAGGGAGTGATTCGGGCCTGCTCCCCATTGCCAGGCTCCCAGAAGGACAGAGCGAAAGGGAACCGCCACTCCTAAGGGCCTGCGCCCATTTTTGCTGCGGCCTGTATGAACATGTGGCCTGTGCTGTGGAGCCTAGTAAGCGGCCCTGCTTCACGAGGGTCTGCAGGCCTGCGCCCACCTCGCATCTTCCACACTCTTCTTACTATTCCTAAGTTTATTTTGTCTTAAGGACACCTGAAGTCACAAGCGAAGCAGCTCAGGGTCATCTCTCTCTCCGCATCTATGAGCTGTTCCAGCGTGTGATGCTCAGCAGCACAGAGTGCCACGCGGGTTCTGGAGAGACTGCGGAAGCCAGGGTGGAACGTACTCCCGATGTCTTCGTGGCTAGCTGGGCATCAGCGGTCAGCTCACAGGGGCGTTTAGTCGGGTCACGTGACCTCATGGCTTTTCCATTTGCTCAAGCAGAAGCGAGTTGGGCCTTGTCTCCTAGATGGCCTTTGTTAGCACAGCCTCAGGACCCCTTTAAAAAATGACCTGTAGAGTGGCCCAAAGCCCAGGGCCAGGGAATCAGAGGAGGCTTCAGCAACATTCCTGCCAATCAGGGAAAATCCGGAATCCTACAGCACTCACACTGCTTCCCATGACCGCCTCTGGGAGATCGTCTGATCTAAGTCAAAGAGCACCAAGAATCTTTCTGGACCCAGAACTCCCCTGCCCCCCTCCACAGCAGGCAGCACTGCACAGAAAGCCTAGTCAGCAGTGCACACTCTGCTACCTTCTGTTGGCCACTGATAGTCACATAGCTGTACGTACTTGTCAGACACCATACAAACGCTGTGACATAACTCAAAATTCCAAGCAAGTTTCAGGTCTCGCAAAAATGTCCCTGATAAGAATTGTGAACAGTTGGTAGTTAGCTTTCTTGGCCCCTACCTTGCTCAAATACTCATGAGAGTAGCCTCTAGAGAGGTGCCAAGCATCGCCTTGCTTGAGGGATCTGCCCCATAACACCTCCCCAGGGAATCCAGGGTGTGAAACAGACTATGACAGGTCTGGGCCAAGGATCGTGACAGTTGGCTGTGAGTCTGGTGTGAGAGAGACTGACATGATTTCCCTTGATTCTTTCTGTACTGAGAAACACATGTACCATCAGGGCAGAGACTCAGATAAGGGGAGTAGAATGTGTGGGTAGAGGGAGAGAGGGACAGAGAGAAAGAGGTTCTGAAGCGGGGTTCGGCAGTGCTCCCTTAAATCTTCCGGCCTCTGGTTTCTGGAACTAACTGGGATTGAGTTGGGACTGTAGCAGGGGCCTGGGCACACCCCTCACACCCCTCCCTGTCCTCAGCGGTGCTCGCTGGCCGGCACTATCTGAGGAACCAAGGTGGGGGTGTCCTCCTGCCTGAGCTGGCTAGACAGATGCAGGCAGCCTCTCTCCCTCTGCAGAGGCACACAGGTCTTGGCAGTGGAGGGTGGCAGACAGGCTTGGAGGTCCAGAACCTCTGGAGGACCATGTGGAGGACCTGGCTCTGGGAGGCTCTGGAAGGGCAAGGAGTCCGGAGTTCTAGAAGACTGCAAAGAACAAAAGGCTCCTGAAAAAAAGCCAGCAGAGCACAGGCTCTAGGTCAACGCAGCCCGCAAGAGTAGAATCTTTCTTAGAAGCCCTTAGGGGTAATGGCTACCCTCTGATTTTAATATGAGCTTTCTTCTAAGAGTCCAAACAAAAGGAATTTCCAGCTGTAGAATCCCTCCCTCCCCTGGCAAGGCAGCCTGGTGCATCCTGGGCATCTGCAGGGAGCAGGGGTCCGAGGATCATCCTGAGCTTGCTCAGCTGATTTCCTCAGACTGGAGAAGTAGGAAGCTGGTGCTCCTGTTACGTACTCCCACTCTCTCAGGTGCTTGGCTGCCCAGTGGCCTTCTCTAAGGTGGAAAGCCTGCAACCATCTGAGCCCCAGCAGACTGTCTGGTCTTCACCGGTACCGATCCACACCAGCTGGCTGGCTCTGATGGGCTGATTTTGCCCAGTGGGTCTGGAGTCTATGCTGTGACAGATGTAGAGGGTCATGATCTACAGCTGTGAAGCCCTCTATCTGTATTTTCAAAGCCCCCAGGTGATTCTAATACACAGCTGGGCCAGGAGCCCTGAGCTCGGCCAGCCCTGCATATGCTGTCCAGGCCAGGGAGGGAATGTATCCTGCTGCCACCACCACTTTAGGGGTGGTGGCAGGGGAGTGGCCAGGTGTTTTTCTTTCCAGACAGGTGAGTCCCTAGGTAAGACCCTTCCTTCCACACAGTTGTGGGGCCTGAGCCTCCCTGGATCCTCATAAGCACAGGTTGGGCAAAGAAATAGACACTTATTTAGCACTTGCTAGGAGCTACACTCTGGATGCACTGCGTTCATCCATACCCCACCAGAGATACACACACACACACACACACACACACACACACACACACACAGAGTTTTATTTATTTATTTTGTTGTTGGATACCAGAGATGGAGTCCAGCACCTCATGAGTGCTACACAGGCACTCTGTCTCTGAGATATATCACCAGCCTTCTATATTACTTTGTAAACAAGTAAAAGGAAGACCGAAAGAACACAGCTTATACAAAACATTCTATTTTGGTTAACTTAGTCAATTCTTAGTGCTGAATTCTTGTTTCCCTTCCAGAGCATCCTTGCTCATCTCCAAGGCTTGTGATATTAGAAAGTCAACACACACAGATGCTCAGTCTTGATAAATGTCCCTTGAAAGAGAGAAAAATTTATTTCACTCACAATACCTGAAGAATCCCATCAGTGAGATAGAACTGGAGAACCCTGGTGAATTCCCCACAGCCCAATCTGCCTGCCCAGCCCCTGCGTGTATTCTCAGCCTGGACATGCTATTGACATGCGATTGTGCTCATTAAGTACTTGTAAATAAAACAAAGTTTGAGCTATGTTCTGGCTTCCACGAGCCCAGACTTATGAGTCTTTTCGATCTACTTAGCTCTGGTGATTCCGGTGGCCTGTGGAGAGAAGAGACGTCCTAGAAAGGCATGAACAATGCTGCTTCTAGGCTTGGCAGATCCTCTTCCTGCTCTCCTCGCCATGACATATTCTCCTACTTCAGAACTGCTGTGTCTCTCATTTCAGAGAGCAGCTCCTCTGTCCCCTCAGGTTCCCCAGGTGGGGAGCTCAGGAGGCCCTCAGAGGCTGACTGCCTCTACCTGGCTCTGCCCGTATAAATCTTGAGGCATGGAACTGTGTCACAAGTGATGGAAAAGTGGAGAAATGCCAGGGCATTGCACTTGTCACCAGCCCTGTAGAAGGGCCCAGGAGAGATGACTCAATATGCCAACCTAACTGAAGTGGCATTTTACTCCCATGCTCTGCTCCTATCCTTGGCTGCTTCCTGATGAGCCATGTGGATAGCAGGCAGCCTTCTACTCCAGGCTACACTGTTGTCTGCTCATGCAGCCCCTGGGTGATCTTTCCAGAAACAGACACCTGACCACACTGTTCTGTCCCTGAAGGCCTCCAAGTCTGATTAGCCTGTTTCCTGTGAGGCACAAGTCCAACCTGCTGCTCAAGGCAACAGTGTAGGTCTAGTTGTCAAGGACTGAAATCCCCTTACTCAAGTTGCCTGTATGTATAGCTTGGAAGGTTGTGATGAAATTCACCTAAACTCCAATTGATAAGTCAAGTTCAGGTTCCTTAGCTCAGATTCAACCCAGAGCCCTGAATGCGACAGCTTTTCCTACAGCTGGCAGCAGGCCGTGCAAGCACGACATCCTAACAGCATGCTCTTCCGTACCCACCTGCACCTTGGGGCCTCAGCAACTAGCCCAGCATAAGGCCCTTTCCATGTGGAGCACGTTGCAACCTGCTAGCAAGCAGCAAGCAGCTCAGGCCCTAGAGACCTCCCGACCACTAGGATGAAAACCCCACTGGAAGCATTTTTGTGCTCACCATGTCACAGAGGAGACAGAACTTCAAGTGCAGTTTCCTCACTCGCACACCCTGAGCCCTGTCTCTCTGGGTGGCCCTGAGTGACTCTGTCCCAGACAACCTCAGGTGATGGTTAGCTTCCCTCCCACATGTCCCAACCCTTCATAGAGGACATCCAGACTTCACTGCCGTCCCTGTCTGGCCCTCTCCTCTGGATGTGAAACTCAACCTGAGTGCTATAAAAGACACTGTTTTCTGACAATAGATAGCTCTGTGGTGAAAAAGAAAAGAAAAACCAACAATATCAAAAAATAATGAAAACTAGTTATTCCAACCTTTTATACTCCTTGGGGAAAAATATACATAAAACAGAAAGAAGCAAGACTTTTACACAAAATCTATCTTCTTAGAATTCTCCAGTAGTGGCTCTGGGCTGGTGAACTGGACACTTAGCAGTTGAGGATGAAAAAGAGACTCCAGCTCAGGATTCTGGAGTTCTCTGTGACATCCTAGGGCATGTCCCAGGGTGGGCTTGGCTCCCTAGCATAGCACAGGCAGGTAGCAGCTTCTCTCATCATGAAATGGCAGCTAGTAGGGTGAGGCTCACAGCTCACCTCTGATGGCCAAGGGACAGTTGCCCTCAGCCTATACCTTCCCTGTGATCACCAAGGCTGAGGGCTTATTGGGAGACCTGTGAGAAGAATAGCTGGGTTCCTTATAGCATCCCACAGGCAAATCTGGGCCTGAGCCCAAGCTATGGCTTTGCTAAGGGGAGAAGGAAGCTTTACTTATGAGTAGGAAGACAGACCTGGTTCCTAGGCCTGCACCAGCAGACCTTCAGCTCTCTTCGGGGACGAAAGGTCTACCAGGGAAGTCACTGAAGGGTAGCCAGGAGAAGCCACAAGTGATCCGCAGAGTCCCTACAACGTGCTCACAAGTGGAAGCTGACTGATAACACAAGAAGTAGCCTCTGCTCAGAAGTCACCATGACAGGGGTCCTTCCTGGCCGCCCTCTCTGGGGCAGGCTCTGTTCCTTGCTCCATGCCTTGCTTTATTTTACTTCATCGCACCCAGAGTACTTAGATCATTATGCTTTACGTAGGGCAGTTCTCTTGCTGACTTTGTCTCCTCCACCAGAATAGAAGTTCTATGATGATGTCATTCACCACTGTGAATGACAGGGGCTTCAATCATGCTGTATCCTCCACAGGACCTGGAACACTGAGCAGTTCAGTAATATTTGGATGAATTCTCTAAAACATGACCCAGCAACCAATAGTAAATGTAGCCTCAGACATCTGTCTGTATACAATTTTTTTTAATAAATTTATTTATTTATTTATTTATTTATTTATTTATTTATTTATTATTTTTATTCTCGTTTCAGAACCTTTGTTTATTCACTCATTTTTATGGCTGGCTCAGCCCACCCCGAAGGCAGGGCTGGCGCAGCATGTGGTGCTGGGGATCGAACCGCGGTCCCTGAAGCCACCCAAGCTACCCCAAACAGGCGCTTTAGACCACTGAGCCATCCTGCCGGCCCCTGTCTGTATACAATTTTCAAAGGACTTTTACACCAAACTGGCATCTGTGCCCAGGGACACTCCCACAGCCCCCTGGTGTTGAACACCGAGACCAGCTCCCTCCTTAGGCCTGATTCCCAGTTGAGTTTTAGCTTTCAGTTCTACACCCCTGTACAGAAGGGAAACTTCCACAAGGTCTGCACTGCGCAAGTTATAGCTGGAAAATTTGTGGGAACTGTGCAAAATGAGGCACCCTAAGGATTAAGAATTTCAAGATGGTGGCAGTGGGACATCAGCAAGAGCTGGGGTCAAGTGGTAGCATTCAGGCTGCCAGGCAGCTGGCCCTATGGAGAGCCTTGGCCCTTGTGCCTCTTCTTGACACTCTGCCACCGGTCTGGTGGTTTGCTCTCCCTCTTCACACCTCCGGCGCTTCTTGTCTCTTTTTCCCTCTGGAGTGCTCCCCCTTAATCCTTTTCAGGCTCCGAGTGGTTTCATTATGACCTTCTGCGATGTCCTCACACTCCTCAGGAAGGTGATCTGGGCCTCTGCTCAGTGCAGCCCTAGGGCCCTGGAGCCTGCTGGTCACCAGGCTGCTCCATAGGTGCCAGGTCACCACTGGAAGCCTCTGCAGAGAGGAGGTACCATCAGGGCTGGGCCTATAGGGAGAAGGTACTGCAGTGGGAGGCAGCCTGGCCTCGGGGTGGGCTGTGTAGCCCACCTACACCCTACACCTCCAGAAGCTTGAGTGAGCACAGTGAGCTGTGGAGGTTCTGGGTGCTGACCAGAGCAAGGGTGGGAATGGTGGTGAGCAGGGAGTCCACACCCTGTGCAACTGCTCTTCACTTGCCCCAGCCCATTCTTAACACTGGGGCTTGTTTTGTTTTGTTTTGAGACACAGCCTTGCTGTGTAGTTCAGGCTGGCCTTGAGTTCACTGTGTAACCCAGGCTGGTTTCTACCTCACAGCAATCCTCTTGCCTCAGCTTCCAAGTCCTTGGATTGCAGTCATATGCTCTGCTTCTTTATTTTGAAACAGGGTCCCACTAAATCACTAAATTGCCCAAACTGGGTCCGGCAGGATTGCTCAGTGGTCTAAGGCACCTGCTTAGGAAGGCTTAGGCGGCTGCAGGGACTGTGGTTCGATCCCCGGCACCACATGCTGCGCCAGCCCTGCCCTCAGGGCAGGCTGAGCCAGCCATAAAAGTAAATAAATAAATAAACAAATAAATTGCCCAGACTATGCTTGAATTTGTTCTGTGTGCCTCCTGCCTCAGTCTCCTAGAGTTCTGGGATTGTAGAGGTGTACCACTATGCTCAGCTAGCCAGCCCCTTCTGATTTTTTAAGAAGAGTCAGAAACCCAGGTTCTAATAGAAAACTTAAAATTTTAGAAGCATTGTGTGGGTTGGCTGTCCCCACAGACCAGTGCAGGGATCCCTGAATGTCACCTTTACCTCCCTGGCCCTCAGCTTCAGCCTCTACTAAGGGAGGAGCTGAGATCCTCTGGTATCTGAGATTCTTTTACCACAGAGGGCTGCCATGGAGCCAGCTGGAGACTGAGGCCTTTGGGGGAGATCAGGCCATCCCCCCATCTTTGCCCCAGTGGGCTACATGTTCACATTCTGGAGAAAGAACCTGAGTAGGAGAGGTCAGTGCTGCTGAAGTCCACTGGAGCTGCAGACCCTCACACCTAGCCCTCTTTAAGGAATGAGCACAGAAGCCCATGTCACGTGCCTCTCATGTAGCGTGTGGGAGCTGACTGTAACACCTAACCTGCCCAGGTGTGAGGCCAGCCTCTCAACTCTATGCTTACCAGCCCTGGGCCATATTCCAGGACACAAGCTATTCCTCCCTAGGAAGAGACATCAGGGTGGGAGGTGTTGGAACTTCAATCTTCACCTTGAGCTGAATGGTGGTATGCCCTGTTCCCTGTGACAGGAGCCCCTGGCTGTCCCTCCCCACAGACCTACAGGCCATATCCACACTGCACTGCCTCCTCCTCTGATAGTGAAGTCCCACTGGGCCTTGTCTAACTCCTCTGTAGTCTATTGCTCTGCTCACTAGGGCAGAAGAAAGAAGGCTCTTGGTCTATAGGGATTGATAATATAGAGTACCAGAGATCAGGGTGTTTATAAGCTGCAGAAATGCCTCATTTAAGGTTCTAGGGGCTGGAAGGCCAAGGCCAAGGCATTGACCAACTTGGTGTCTGGAGAGGGCTGACTCGGCTCCCAAGGTGGTGCGTTGTGGAGGGATGGGGCTCCCCAGGGACTTGTTGCAGGGGCAGTAATCCCATTTACAAGGGCACTGCCCTCTGACTTAATCCTCTCCCAAAGACCCCACTTCCTAACGTTCTCACAGGAGGCTGGCTTTCAATGCATGGATGTAGGTCCACTTAAACATAGAGATGAAGGTGGATAGTGAGCAAGGCCACCCCTCCAAGTACACCCCCGTGCACACACACATCTGACCATCAGAACCCTTCATGCGCCCAGGCAGAGCTGGGGAGCCTCAAGCTCTCCCTTGGCCTCTGCTCCATGGGGCTTTTTCTACTCTGTACCCTCCAAGTGGGTACAGAGTGAAAATCTAACCAAGACCATCACAGTATCACACAAGTCCAGAGGAGCCCTGCGCTTACCATACCCTGAGAAAAACAGGAATGAGTCACTTTATGAGCTGGTCAGAGAGTGGCTCTGGGCTCTGGTGCAGGTCCGCAGTGAGGGCTGGTGCAGCGCAGAAGGCCTGGGTTCTGCCTCTATCCAGCTGAAGGAGTGAAGGAAGGCAGAAAGGGAGAGGGGAAACAGGGAATGGGGGAGGGCAGAAAAGAAGACTGAGAGCGTCCTCCCCCAGGGTCTTCACAGGGCTGCTGAGGGATCACCTCTCCCCTGGGCAAGTGCTCAGAGCCGCAGCTTGGGTGCTACTGAGACCCCCTTTCACCAGTGACACCGATGGGGCAGAGCTAACAGGTGGGGACGATTAGTTAAGGTAAAGGTGCCACAATGTCAGGAAGATACTTTTTGATTACTTTTTTAACTTTTTTCAGTTTTATCCATCATGGATAGAGAGAGACCTTGTTAGAAAAACAAGTACTATTTACTTTTCTCTCTTCTTAGGCAACTAAGTTAAAATAGATTTTATTTGCTTTTCATGACTCAGTTATCTGAATATCGGTTAAGGCTTCTTGATGTATCAGATGGAATGCCCCCCAAACCAGGATGCCCTCCCACCTACTCACAGGTGAAATTCTCTCCGGTCTCCTTCATGTTTGAGGCTTTGATCTCTTGTTTATAATTTCTTTCTAGATAGTTAAGAAACTAGATTTATGGGAGTAAAAATTATTTTCCTTTCTTCTAGTCTGCAATCTGTTGAACAAGATAAAGAAGGCCAATAGGGCTATCTGTGAAGAATGTGTCAACACAACAGGAGAGCAGGAGGCACAGGATATTTACAGTAGGTATTTCGTGGTATATAAGCTTCTTTGAGGTTTTGTTCTCACTTTATCATTCAACAAATATTTATTATGCTCCTACCAACTGCCCAGGCTCCAATAGCAGACAGAACCAAGCGCTCTGTCCTCCAAAGCAGTTTTTATGGGCACACCTCCCTGTGATCTGAAGGGAGAAACTGCTAAGGAACTAGGTTCTAGGGAGACAAATATGGCATGTTTGCTTTTCACATATGTTTCAGAAATGTGTATTTAGTTAAAAAATCTCTTGGGGGCCCAGCAGGATGGCTCAGTGGTCTAAAGCGCCTGCTTAGGAAAGCTTAGGCGGCTGCAAGGACCATGGTTCGATCCCTGGCACCACATGCTGTGCCAGCCCTGCCCTCAGAGCAGGCTGAGCCGGCCACAAAAAGAAATAAACAAACAAACTAAAGTTCTGAAACAAGAAAATTAAATTAAATTAAAAATTCTAAAAAAAAAAAATCTCTTGGGTCACACATACACTCCTAAATCCACCCTGATTCCTTCCTGACACCACTAGGCCTGGGCAGCCTGACTATAATCACCATCGTTGGATAAGTGCCGGGCAGATGTTTCCGAGACAAATTTCACAAAGAGGATTTCCTGTCTCCTGGAATGTTCTTCCTCCTTCACTTTTTTCCTTTTATTTGTTTAATAACATTTATTTAGCACCAACCAGGTGCCAGACCCTTAGCTAAGAACTAAAATATGAAGTTCAGGAAGACTTTGCCTTCTCTCGAGAGCTGGGTTGCGGGACTCGATGGTCACAATACAGGGGATTGAAGATCAGGACCTAGAGATGTCCTGCTGCTCCGGGAAGACTGAGAACCCAGAGGCAGGGATGTAACTAAGAGCAGGAAGAGTAGAAGAAAGAGGCAGACAATCAAGGAAGGCCTCTGGGTGGAGGCCACTGGGAAACTCAGTTTTAAAAGATTAGAGAGAACACTGAGCCTCTCTCTTTAACATCTAACCACTGGTCCACTCTGTGGCCTCAGTGCCCCTGGACCTATGGGCCTGGAAAGGAACCAGGCAGCATTTGTTCCTGGGCACTTACTGTGCAGCTATGCACCAACATGATCCACGTGATCTGTGTAACTTCAAGTAAAACCAAGCTCCTTCACACGTCCTCAGCACTTGAGTCTGTTTCAGATTTCCTTTTAAAACCAGAGGCTGCTGACTGTTTTTTCCCCTGGCTTGCAGCAATTTGTACTCCAGAGCTGAGCTAAATGTCTCTGTAGCTTGTCCTCCTTGCTGAAGTATGCAGTATCTTTGTGAACTGTTTGCTTCCTGTGTCACTTTTGTGAAGAGAAGTGACACACCCTCCTCCTCACAGTGCTGTAGCAGAGGATGCTCCGGCCTGACACCTCTTCCCACCCTGCTCCAAAGTCTGACTTTTCCCACTCGGTACAGCAAGCATGGCTGGGTTGGGAACTCACCTGCCCTGCCATTGCCCTAACAGCCTCCGGGTCCTGGCCCAGGGGAAATCCTCTTGGAGCGGCAGGCGTTTGGTACAATCCTAGCACTCCCACTTCTGCCAGCCTGCAGGAACAGGCTTGTGCAGCCACCACACCTCACTGACCCTATTTTCTCCTGCACAAAGTGCCTTGAGATGAGCTTTGGGCCTGCCAGCTATGTCTTTTCTTTCCTTTTGGTTATAATGGATGGAGACGAGCATGGCATACAGATCCCTGCCTGTAATCCCAGAACTCCAGGAGCCTGAGACAGGAGGATGGCAAGTTCACACTCAGTGGGGTCAACTTAGTAACTTAGTGGGATCTTCTCTCAAAACAAACAGAAAGGACTAGGAGATGTAGCACTGTATGAAGGCCCTGGGTTCAACCTCAAGGAGACAGACAGACAGACAGACAGACACAGAGAGACAGAGACAGAGACAGAGAACAAAAGAGAACCAAAATGTTGACCAGGGCTCCTCTGATGCTCATAAATCCATCCTTGTGCAGCCACAAGATAATCAGGCCTTAAAGAGATGGAGCCGTGTCTAGGGATCCATAGTCAAGGGGGTCCCTCAGAGGATGAGGTGTGTATGCTATGTTCCAAGTCACTCCCTGGCGTGTGACTCAGTTTACTGCTGCCTCTGCAGTGCCCCTTACTGCTGCAGCTGTCCCTACCCCTCTGCCTTTCTCTGCCTCACACTGCTTCCTCCCCAGTCCCTGCACTGCCTCGTGCCATTGTCATACAGCCCAGGGAGTACAGCAAGCATGGCTGGGTTGGGAACTCACCGGCCCTGCCATTGACCTAGCAGCCCATATTTTTCTCCTTGTTAAGGAGCCTCCCGGGCCTATGCTGCAGTCACTGCCACAGCAGCAGCACCGTGCTCAAGGCACTGCCAGGCTGCTGGCCCTGGTGGGGATGAGGACAAGCGCCAGTGAGTGAGTGGGCTGCACACTGAGGCCTGGGGTCTCCACCCCACCCTACTCTGCTTGCTGCTTCTCCTCACCCATGCCAGGCACCGAGCCCCCCACCTTCCATAGCACTCCTGACCATGCGCTTCTCAGTCCCTGTTATGATCTATCTGCCCCACCAAGAGATTGAGCAGGCCTGCCCCCCACACACACACTAGAGCATAAGTTCAAATATGTTACATTTAGACAGTGAGACAAAGTATTCAAAATCAGAACTGCCCTGGAAAATCCAAGCCCCACTGCGGTAGGCAGGTTGAGTGGTGTGTGGTTGGGTCAGACTTCATCTGAGAGCCTCAGTCGACCACAGGAGGCTGGGGCCCAGGACGCAGGTGGCTCCTGCAGAGAGATAAGGGCTGAGGTGGGGAGAGGCGCTCTCCCCGCCCAGAGCCTGGAGCAGCAGGCCCCAACTGCTGCTCAGTTCTGCTCAGTTCCTGTGGCAAACTCAGCTTTTGGCTTTTGCAAGTAGCTAGATAGAGGAAGACCCTGCCCTTCCTCTTCCTCTGCCACTGGTCTCCATGTTGTGACCCCTCTTCCCTGAAGGTCTGAAGGGGTCCCAGTTTGACCCCTGCTGAGTTCACAACATAGACAAGGTCTTCTCATTTCACAGCTGGGAAAACAGAGGCCACAGGGAAGTTGTGGGACAAATGCAGAGGCTGAGATTGCCCTGAGAGCTTAATCAGTGAGGGCCGAAGGGAGCAAGGGAAGGAGGGTGGGTGCAGATGGTGACAGGCGGCTCCTCAAAGGCTCGGAAGGCAAAGGCGTAGAAGTCATCGTCTGTGCTTTTTAGTTTCTGAAAACCAAAAGGTTGAGGAAAACTCAAGAAATGTCTCTGTGCACATAGGTCAGCATATAAAAACATGCAGAATGAACTTAAAGCATAAACTCTAAAATTTCTGGCAGTGGTTGTTCCTAGCAAGAAGAACTATGGAAATAGCTAGAGAAACTGACAGTTCATCTTTAAAACCAAAAAGAGGGTGGAAGCCGGGC
>PVJA010046248.1:0-15221 GCA_004027025.1 Myocastor coypus | reverse complement strand
ACAATCTGACATCACTCTCTACCTGTGGCCACGGGTCTCTGTGTATCTCCCAGATTTTGACGTGCTGCCCTTCTGTTTTCATTCCGTGCAGACCATGTTTAAATGCAGCAGTGTTCCCTGTTTAGCTCACAGGCTATTTGGAAGAGTGCTGATTAATTTCCTGACCCTTGAGGATTTCCTGCCCAGTGCTCTGCTGTTGATTTCTACTCCGAGGCCGTGATGGTGTGAGGATCTACCGAGGGTGGCGTCTATTCTGAATTGGGTGACATTTGTCTTAGGACCTCGATGTGGCCGTGGGGCTCTCCACGCCCCGGAGGAACGTAGCTGTTCTGGCCCTGGAGGGTGGAGTCCACCCTAAACACCAGCGAGGGCATCTTGGGTGGTCACACACTGCTGCACCAGTGCTCTGCCAACTTCTGGAGGAGGACTGCTTCCATCTCTAGCGGCAACCGTGCGTCTGTCTGTGGCATGCGCCAGTACCCCAAGCTTTTGCTTCAGGGCCCTCCGAGCTGTGTTCTCAGTGTGTGTGCAACGTTTTAGACCTGGTGTCTTGTTGGGAGAGTGCTCCCTTAGCACCAGGTGCTGTCCCTTTCTGTGCCTGGTCACTTTGCTCCTGAAGTCCACTTCTCCGAGGACATCCCAGCCACTCCAGCTTTCTGTCGTTAGTGCTTTTGTAGTAACCCCCCCCCTCTTTTTTTTTTTTTTCTTTTTTGCCTGTATGTATCCTTACAGGAAAAGCAAGTTGCTTGCATGAAGCACACAAGGCCCAGGATGTAGCTCAGGACCACAAGCGCCTGCATGGCAAGAGTGAGCTCCTGAGTTGAATTGCTGGTACAAAAAAAACCAAAAGAAATCATAGAAGAGCCAGTCAGATAGCTCAGCATATGAAAGCGCCTGCTTAGGCATCCCAGGGACCAAGGCTCAATCCCCAGCATGCCGTGCTGGCCCCTCCCCTGTAGCACACTGAGAGTGTGACTGAGACTGGGCATGGCGGTGCACACCTGTAATCCCTGCTCTTGGGAGGCTGAAAGCAGGAGGATCATGAGTCTGATTGTGTAGTAAGACCCTGTAGATCCTGTATTAAATACATGAAAAGAAAAGAAATTGTATAAGAGTGTCTTGCTTTCTTACAAATCCTATCTGAGGGGCCCGGGAAATAGCTCAGTAGGATAAGCACTTGCCTGGGAAGTGCAAGGACCTGAGTTCAGTACCCGGTCCCACAAAAACAACAACAGCAAAAATCCCACCTGAGAGTTCAGTGTGCTGCTGCACCCCTATCACCCCAGCATGCTTAGGTAGAGCCTGAGTTCAGTCCACATTGGGCAATTTCATGATTAATGAAATCTTACCTGAAAAAAAAAATGAAAAGAGCCCCCACACCCAGGGTGAGCTTCCGTTACAGCACCCAGAACTGTGCTCAACCGGTTTAGCTACCTCATCCTGTCAATGCCAGCATCACACGCCCCAGCTCCAGCGACCTGTGCAGAGCCCCGCCCATGATCCGTGAGGCTCTGGGCACATCTACATGCAATCATAATGCTTCCCCTTAGTGGGGTCTCCTTGGGTCACAGCACTGTCGTCTCTGCACCCTTCAGCCCCCGGGGCACAGCTGGCAACAGGCCAGGCACGTGGGCTCCCTGGTGGTTCCCATGAAGGACAGCCAATCCCGTCTTCCTGGAAACCAACTGCAGGCCCCGCAGGCTGGTGTTCCTCTAGTGGAGGCCCAGGTGCCCCCAGCAGCAGAGGCTTCAAATGCAGAGTCCTCTGACGCTCAGAGCCCTCGCCTCTGGGCCGCCCCGGGAGCACGAAGCTCCACACGGCCTCTGGGCTACCACCAGCATGTCAAGCAAGTCTGGGAGCCCCGGCCACCCACTGCACAAGCCGGGTGCGGGAGGCAGCTTTTCATTCCATCGAGCCTCGTGGGATACATGGCATGAAGTGCAGACGCGACACTGGGGACGAGACATCTCCTGGTGAGGTCCCCTTGTCCGAGCTGGCACTCATGTCCACTCCGCAGTGCCAGAAGCCGGCTGCACAGCCGGGCCTCCTCGCCCTCCCACTCTTCTTAGCTCCGTGAGCCCCGCAGGGAGAGCACAGGACCGCGACTGACCAGGCTCCACCCATGCCAGGGAGAGGGCGGTCAGGAAGGGCGGGACTGGGCGGAGCTGGGGGTGGCTCCGGAGGCAGAGCTGTGCCAGGGTTCCGGAGAGGTTTCGTGCCTCAGCTCTCACGCCCGTCGCGCTCTCCTCCTCCTCTCTCGCCTTAGGTACTGTAGACTCCCTCGCCTTTGCACCTTTGCACCCCGTCGGCCTAGCACTGCCTCCCGACCATCTGGCGCCCTTTAGCTGTGGGAGCGAGCGAAGGACACTGACAGCTCTGGGGCCAGAGCGCGTTCTGCATCCCAGACCAGGCAACACCGGGTTCCACGTGGAGCTGCCTCGGCCCAGGTCCAAGCCCCCCTGCCCGGCCTCCACCTGGCGGGGGCATCCTCCACCGCACACACTGGATGGAACAGAGGCCAAGCCAGGGCCTCTGCCCAGGCCTCTCCCACAGGAGGCTGCTGTGAGCCCACCTTCCCACCTGCACAGCCAGCTCTGACTGCCTCTGGCAGGATCTCACCCACCCCTCAGGAGCCCCCTCTGAGCCCCCTCCCCCACTCTGTACTATGCAGAGGAAGCAACCAATACCGAGGGGCCTAATATACTTCAGTGAGTCTTCACCGGAGGCCTCCAGGGCTGCAAAGCGAGTCTCACAGGGACAGCGGGCGCAGTCTGCTGCGATATTTCTGTGGTTATTGTCGTGCCATCTGGAGCCGGGTTCCGGACCCTGGAGGGTCCGAGGAGTCTGGGGTGGTCAGTCTGGGCCAAGGACTAGATGGGGCATAGTTGCACAGTTTAAACTTTGTTCCTCTGGAATCCTGCTTTCTTCCTGGGGCGTGGCTGACTCAGTAAGAGGAAGTGACTGCAGCTCAAGTGTCCTCACGTCTCGCCACTCACCTCTGAGAAACACCCTCGTTGAGAGACATTCGCGCCAGGCAGCGCCCTGCGATTGCTCCTTAACACGCACAGCCCAGCGGCTTCCGGTGCAGTGAGCGGAGGATGCAGCGCCCCCGCACCCAGATTCAGGAAGCACTCAGCGCCTGGAAGCCTGGCCCGGGCTATGGTGCCTCTGTCCTTCGAGCAGCCGCACGGCCTCGGCCTTGTGTCTCCTCGCTTCCGCTCATCTGCCCGGCCGCAGCAGGCGGGACATCCTCCTTGAGCGGGCTGCGTCAGGCTCCCCTGAGCCGCTCCTCCCTCGGCCTGCCAGGCCCACCATACGGCCCTGTCCAGCTGCCCACCCCCTCCAGAGCATCAGGCTGTCATGGGCGGGGCTTTGGTGGCTACAGCTGGAGCTAGAGTATGTGAAGCTGGAATGGACTCGGGGCACAGCCCTAGGCTCAGGGGCACCCTAAGCAGCCTGGGTGGATAAAAGGGCTCCAGAGACACGGCTAAGGTCCCTGCCTGCTCGCTTACTTCCACTGTCTTGGGCCACCATGAACTGCCCCTCCTCCACGGTGCCCCTCCGCCAAGCCAACCTTCCTTGGAGCCAGCCAATCAAGGCCTGAAAGCTCTCCAGATGTGCACTAAACGAGCCTTTCCTCCCTTCACTTTGGGGGTCAGCGACGCCTGTCCCAACAAAGAGAGCAAAGCAACTAAGACACACAGTTCCAGCAAAACTCCTGCTACACCAGTTTATGGCAAAACCTCGTCCCCTCGGTGCCTGGCCCTTCTTCCTCAGCCCACACCTGGACACCTCAGCCTCTGGCCAGATGACCACGGAGCCCCAACCTTGCAGTCTGATGCTGTTCCCCATCCCCAGCCTCTTTCTCCGCTCCCAGGCTAGAAATCCCGATCATCTTTGTTGTCCTACAGGTTGCGCTCACTTCTCTTCTAAAGTCTGGGTCCCACTCCACGGTGCAAATACATTGCCCTGTTTAACAGAGGCTTGTACCCAGTTCACCGTGGGTAGCTAGGAGGCACCACCCCTGGAGCTGCGAGGAGCCCCGCCACTACAAACATAAGGTCCGAGGCTTGCTGTGTCCCTTCTGTGTGTGTTTCTGCCTCTGGGGCCTGTACGCAGCGTGGACTTGCTGGGGGTCTGATATTACCAGGCTCTCACAGGTGTCTGCTATTTTACTCCCCAACCTTGGCCCAGGCTGTGCCTCTGTGTTCGGCACGTGGGGGCCCTTGGCCATGTCCCAGGCTTCTCCCTTGGGGTTGGGAGGGAGCTCAGGCTAGGAAAGGGCTTGCCACCCGGCACAGGTCCCCAGACAGCTGCCGTGTCCTCCCTCTACCATAGCACAGGGGCCAGCCTGATGATGACGGCATCCCTGGTGCCCAGTGTACCCAGGTGAGCCCAGGCCACAGCCCAGGACCAGGAGAGGCACTGACACTCAGAGCGAGCCCTGCACCTCACACTTGGGGCTGGGTGGATGCAAACGGAAAGCCAGCTGCTCCAGACCCGCAGATAGGACCTGGCCAGGCCTCGGCAGCCTGCGCAATCTGGGGCCTGGAACCTTGGAGTGTAGCGGGCAGGTCCCTGCTTTCCCAGGCACGGTGCTGGCGTGGATGACCCCACGCGGCACATGGCGTGGTTGTCCCTGGTGCGGCACATATTGGGTACCTCTGTGAGTCCCGACGGCCTCTCCTTATAGACACGAGGCACCAGTCTACCTTAAAGAGCTGCTTTTGCCCTTAGTGTCTTCGCCACCTGTGGGCCGGAGCTTGGGCCTGTGGATTACGTAGGTGGGAAGACACACGGTCACAAGCCACACCTGATCATGCAGTGGGGTTTTTTTCCTGAAGGGACTCCTCCCTGAGAGGGAAGAGGGTACAGGGCAGCCCCACCAGGCACAGGCACAGCAGATGGGAGAGAAATGGGAAGGGAAGAGGCCACCCAGTGGCTGGGCAGTTGTCACTGCGGGTGCAGAATGGGTCACCTGCCTCTCAGAGCCCCGGAGAACCCCGTGTGGGACTTGGGAAGGGAACAGCAGCCCTGGACTCCGCTTTGTTTCTCTCTAATTAAGGGCAGTGGGGAATCAGGACATTTCCCTCCATAAGTCAGTCCTGGCCTGCCTGCCTCTGTCATTTTAATTAAAGTCAGGGCCAGCCATGGCTTCAACAGTTGCCATTATTAGCACTAAATCAAGCGCCGGTTTTAAGATATAGGCCCCTTGAAGGTGAAGAGTGGCAGTACCGAGGAATAAATATTGGAGCGGGGTGAGGCAGCCTTGCAGTCTCCCCCAGCTTCACTAGCACGGAGTTCAGCCCATCTGGACCCAGCCGGCCCTCCACCCACATCCCAGAGCACAGCCCTCCCAAGCGGGGCCCATCTGGCAGAGGCCAGCGGCAGAGGGAGACCAGGCCTGAGGGACAGCGTGAATTTGGAAAAGCAACGCTCTCAGGGTCCCTGTGCTGCTGGGGATACCAGGAACCAGGCTCTTCGAGGCAGCCAGCTGCCCACGCTCAGAGGCCCGGACCCCAAATCACACAGCCCTGCCTCTTCCTTCTTTGGCATAGGGGTCGTAAACATTCCCAGGATGCTCTGCAGTGCAGCCTTCAGGTCACACCAGCATTCGCTCCTAGATGACGGGTGACAAATGTCCCGGTGGTGTTTCCAGGATGAAAGTCCCCTTCCCTCTGAGTCTGCAGCTGCAGGAAACTTGCACACGGAAGTACAGCCCTTCAGGAAGGAAAAGAGCGATACGGGGCTGAGAGCTCTCCAAGGATGATCACCCCCTGTGACGGGTCCTGGAGGCCACGCGTCGTGCTGCTGTGGAATGAGTGGACCTTCCGAGCCCACCTGGGCCAGCGTGAGAACAGCAGCAGACCGGAGCCTCTAACGTCCACTTGGGGGGCACAGTGGCTTGGGCAGGCTTACGAGTTATGTGAATTGCTGTCACAGCACCCCATTTAGGGGACCATGGGGCACAAATGGCCCCCGTGTGCGCGGTGCAGATGCAAATTTCTTCCCCAAGATCTGCTCCTTTTTTTTTTAATTTGATGTATTTAGTGCGGAATCCACAGGGCTTCACTACACAGATTGGATTTGTAGAGACCCTTTGTTTTTCAGCCTCCCAAGTGCTGGGACTATAGGGGCACCCCGCCATGCCCAGCCTCAATCATCATCTCAGTGCGACTTGAGTGTGGGCCCAGTATGACAGTGCATGCCAGAGATCGAATCCCTCACCCCTGCGTCTGCCTAAACGGGTGGCAGCCCCTTGGATTTGCTCTTGGTTCACTTTAAAGATGCTAAACCCAGGGGACAGGGCGAAGTCCTGAGTCACCGTATCACTTCTTAGGAAATGTACCCACTCACAAGGAGTAAGGCCCATAAGGCCCAGCCAGCAAGGAAGTGTGGGGATCTGCGATGATGCGGGATCCCCTTCCACCACATATAGTCCACGGGACCCAGGCTCCAGGGCCTGCCCACATCACGCATAGGCCCTGAGAAGGGAGACTCAGCTGCTCAGAGTCTCCAGTCACTTTTGGGGGAGGCTTTTTTTTTTTTCTTTTAAAACAGCCTGGGGTGGGGCTGGTGCAGCATTTCTCCTGGGACTAGGAATTGAACTCAGGACCTTGCTCCTACCATGCAAGCGCTTATTCCACTGAGCTATCTCCCTAGCCACCAAGGTAGGGAGGCTTAATTTCGGCCATGGTCTACTGGGCCCAAGGCTGGAGCAACGCCATAGAGGGGCGTGGCAGAGCACAGCGGATTGGTCTACGGTGGGCAGGAGGTGGAGCAGGAGACCATAGCCAGAGAGGGAGGGCGGGGCGCCGGACTTAGACTGCAAGGCCACGCCTCCAGGATGCAGCCGGACACTCTCCCCTTACGCTCGGTGTCCTCCTGCACAGGATGAGGGTGTTTACACAGCCAGGACCCTGGCCCCTGTGAGTCGCTTCTCAAGTAGATACAGTGTATCAGCCATTACAGTCTGGCCGAGTCACTAAATTGCCCGCGCTGGGCTGAAACTTGCGGTCCTCCTGCCTCAGCCTCCCCGATCGTTAGGCTGACACCTCCTGCCTCATGTCCTCTCCAGGTGAGCTGGCAGGGAGCAGGTAAGGGAGCAGCCTACGGGGCTCCCAACCTCCTGAGCAGGACTCTTCCTGTTCCTGCGGCCCTCCTAAGCTGGCTGCCTGCCTTCGTGGCTGGCCACAGTGTCCTGGGTACCTGTGGTCCTCCCCATGTCTGTCCACCCTGTTCTCCAGAGAAAACCAGGACCAAACGCCCCACGGTTAAAGAACTTCCTCCCTGTTCCTGTCCAGTCCTGCCAGTCACTGTGCATGCCGGGTAGGCCCTGGAGGACTTGCTTCAGCACAGCCCAGGCTCTTGGCCGCCATGTCACAGGCCATAATCCCAGACACTGGAAGCCCCAACTGTGGCTGACCTTGTTTCTATTAGTCCATGTTTTCAGTCCTTAGTGTCAGTTGATCGTGGGGAACTGGCGCTTATACCTAAGGCATCTCATTCTCTATTTGCCCCCTATTATGGTTTATGTCTAGTTGTCCCCCCAAAGCCTCATGCAGTCATGGGCAGGGACCTCTACAGATTGAGACTTGACTCATGCGTCACTGGGATTATGTGATTTAGTACTGATCCAGAGTTTGAGACTTGATCCGTGATCCCTGGGATTATGTGTTTTAAGTACTTCTGGGATTATGGGTGTAGCCTAAGGCAGATAGGCTGAGGCAGAGAGCCTGAATGTAATATAAAGAGAGATAGACAGACTAGAGCTGTTGCTCTCTGTTACTCTGTTTGGTCAGTTGCCTGTGTCGCGATTGTTGCTGTTCCGCCACCATGAACTGGATGCTTTCTGCCCTGTTCCACTCAGCCTAGCCGAATATGGACTGAAACCTCCAGTAACTGTGAGCTAAATAAACCTTTCCTTCCTTCATTTTGGATGTCAGGTATTTGTCCCAGCAACGACTAAAAAGTAACAAGACCCCCCCACACACACACACACTGTCCCACTCTCTGACCCTCAGTCGGAGCTTGTTGGCAGCTTGAGGACCAGCTTTAATCTGCTATCTGTGATTTCTGAGGTTCCGGCCACGCTTTAGGGCTGGCAGAGGGGCAGAGGTGAGGTGAGTGGGTGTCGCAGGTCACAGACGGCATCCTCACCCCTGGACACCTGCCCTCACCATCGCCTTCCGGCACGGCCAGTTGGGGCTGCAGACTCCGCCTTCAGGTCAGCTGTTCATGTCCACCCCCTTTCATGCTCTGCGAAAGATATTTTCAGCCATGAAAAAAATACCTTTGTCAGAAGGACTATCTAAGATCCTAAAGAAAAATACTAATTGCACATCGCATCTGTTATTGAGTCTATTTTGGGAGAACTTTGCTGGTGCCGCTGGTCTCACCTTAGCTACCAGTGACAGAAAGTGATTCGGGTCCGCACCTGTTCCGTCACACTGTGGCGAGCTGCCGGTCTGATCCGGCTGGCCCAGTGTCCCTTTCATCACCTCCGACTCGGCAGGAAACCCCATCAAGTCCCAGGGAAGAATGGGGAGGTAAGTGCAGGCTGAGGGTGGCAGCCACCTCCAGCCTGAGCGCGCACACACAGCAGGGGCAGGAGACCAGCCCTTGCAGCCCTGAGCTCCAGCCATGTCTAGAAAGGCCAGGTACTGCAGGTTTAGTTACCCTGGGCCTGAGCCGCCACCTTGGCTTCACCTTGGACTCCTGGGAGTTGGGTTTTCTCATACCCCCCACCCCGCAAGAGATCTCAGCTGCATCCTGCACCCGCTGTATCCAGAAGGCTTCCCTGAGGCTGCCAGTGCCTCCCCACTTGGCCAGCGTCTCCCACCTCCAGCAAAGCAGTGCCCCTGCCTCCCTGGCTCTCCTAGAGCCAAGAGCAGGACAGGCGCTTCTTGGTACAGCTGCTGTCACTGAGTGGGGTCTCTAAGGGTGTTTATCAGGTGGGAAACGCCTGACAGGCACTCGCTGTCACCTCTGCAGGGAGTGTGCCTGACTGGGCCTATTGATAGAACGGGAGAGTTAGCTGGGTCCCTCACTCCATTCCTGCTGGGGAGAGCTATAGGCCTGCAGCGGGGTCTCCAGTCCCAGCCAGTGTCACCCCACCACCCTGAGCTGTTTTCCAGCAGAAGGGCTGGCACTGTGACTGTTGGATCCCGGGACAGGTGAGAGTCCACAGACGCACAGATGCACCGTGGGCCCCAGCTGTCTGCTTTGCAGCTAATTACGGTGCCGTCCCAAGGCAGCTGGGGCTGCAGTGGGGGCCTGGACTGTGCTCAGGAGCCAGGCAAAGATCCCTTACTGTCCTCAAGGCCTGGCTGAGGAGCTGGATAGACAGAGAGAGAGGAGCCCAGAGACACGGCCTGCATCCTGCTCTGCCATCCAAGCATCCACCCCAGCCAGTGTCACATGCCCCCAGGGACCACAGCACGTGACCGAGAGATCTTGTCTGCCAGGAGCTTGCAAACCGTGCAACAAAGCCTCACACAGCGTGAGGCAGGAGAAGTGGAAGCCCTTCTCTACCTGCATTTCGTCTGACGACCTTTTTTCAAGTCCCTTGTGTTCCCTGTGGCATCCCTGAGGCCTTTCAGGAGCCTCACAGCATGCTAAGAAGAAACACTTTTCTCTCTGGACCAGACCATCCAATCAGGAAGAAACCCAGAGGCTCTACCTACCTGTTGGAGAGTCATACAGCCAGTTAGTGGAAATAATAGAGCCAGATCTTCTGATTTAACCCTCGCCTCCCCATCCACCCTCTGTCTACCAGTATATCCACCCATCCATCAAATTATGCACGCACGTATCCGCCTGTCCACTTGTCCATCTATCATCCATCTGCTTGTCCACCATCCATCCTTCATCTGTTAATCCATCCATATGCACATGCACCTATCAGTCCACTGATCCATCCACCCCCGTTCTCCCATCCATCCACCCATACACCCCCACCCTCCCACCCATCCATCCTCCTATCCTTCCATCCACCCACTCCCGTTCTCCCATCCATCCATCCATCCACCCGTCCACCATCCACCCTCCCATCCACCCATCCATCCATCCACCCCCGTTCTCCCATCCATCCACCCCCGTTCTCCCATCCATCCACCCTCCCAGTCTTCCATCTATCCATATGCTCATTTGCCCATCCATATGTCCACGCCAGTGTCCACCCTAACCACTCATCCAGCCAGCTAGCCAGAAGGCACACTTGCATCCAGAACCAATATGGCTCTGGACAAACAAGCCAGTCAAGGCTCTTGATTGGCTTATGGACAAACAGAAATAAACAAGATGTCTTCCATGGGCTTCTAGAGCCTTTGGAAGAATCGAGTCCTGTCCAATAGCAGCCTAACCCTCCACAACCTGGGTTAGTGCTGTAATCCTGTGGGCATGGAGCCCCATGCAGAGGGCCCAAGTCTGGCATAGGGAGGGGCTGTCCCCAAAGGTGGAACTGACAGTGTGTCTGGAGAGAAAAGGGTAATCATTAGGCAGAGGCGTGGGCCACGGCCCACGCACCCGCGGAGTCTCCCCAAGTACCAGGTTCTTTCACCTCTGCGTGCTTGGTGTTTCTGGACCTGGCGGTTCCCTCTGTCTGAGCATGCCCAGCTTTTACCAACTGGATGCCAGAAGAAGCTGTGGCAGCCCATACATGTGCAGGCCCATACGTGTCCCATGCGGTACTTCCCGGTTCCTGCCTGAGCCGGAAGCTCCTGCCCGAGTCCTCTGTCAGCTGGCTCAACGCTCACGTCGGCTGCTTCCCTAGGACCACTCTCTTCCTCCGCTCCCTCCAGAGGCTTTTCCCGGACTCCTCGTGGTCTGGAGGCCCTGGTGCCCCTTCCCCTTAGCTGCCACCTTGGTGGGGCCATGTCCTGAACATCACCTGCAGGCCGTGTCTTCACCCGGAGTGCCCCACAGGGCTGGGGACAGAGGCACAGGCGCCTGGCCTGAGTGACTTGGACACAGCCTCCTGTTGCAACAGCGGTTCCCAGAGCTTCTTCCCAGAAAGCCAGGGAGGCGGAAGGGGCCAAAAAGGAATTCGCAGAAAATCTATTTCAACATAGCCTTGACCGCAGCAGTGCTCCAGCTGCTCTGAGCCCCGAGACAGCGCCCTGGCCGTGTGCTGCCAGTCCGCAGGGTTAGCCCTGAGGATTAGAGTGTTACCCTTAAATATAGATCAATCACGCGTACGCATGTGTATGTGCGCGGTCAATAGCACATTGAATTTCCTCACTCTGTTTATCCAGCATAATTTGTAGTTGGGCTGCGTTTGATTAAATGCCATCATCCTTTACATACAGGTTACATAAGTAAATAGAAAAATCATTTACAGTCCAACGCCCCATGAAAAATTAATCTCGGGTCTGTCTCGCACCGTACTCCGGGAGTTGCCAGGACGTGCGGTTAACTGGATGTGGGCTGGATTGGCACCGGATGCAGTGGCATCTGAGGCCGGCTGTGAACCTCACGGCTCCATCTTCCTGCCCTGGAAGCCTCAGAATTCTTCTGCGAATGTGTGGAGTAAAAGCTGTAGTCGATGGTTATTCAATCAAATCTTGTAGAAATTTCCGAGTAACACATTATTTACTGGGCTGCTAGACAGGACGCTGCCCTTGGGAAATTATTTCCTTAGTTGGAAGGCTGGTGGCAGCAGGCCCTCTGCTTTGACTGTGGGCCGAGCTGCAAGCGGCTGTCCTCGAGCTGGCCTGACGTGCCCCGGCCTGTCCTGGCGAGAGGGTGAGGGAACACGGGCGGGCACCCTCCTCCAATCCTGTCTGACCCAGTGTTGCCAATGGCACAGAGGAGCTGGTACCCAGAGCCGTGCTGCCCAATAGAGACGATTCAGGCTTTTCGTCTCTGCTCCGGACACCCCAACACCTCCAGCAGGGAGGTCCCTGTTGTCCCCACACACGTGCACATCAGAGCTCAGCCATGTCCCCAGCAGTTCCCTCTGCAGGTGCACAGTGAAGACCTGGATGGGCTCCAGCATTGCTCGCTGCTCTGCACCTCTCGAGGGACCGAAGGAGGGAGGGAGGCATCAGCTCTGCTGGTGACCCTCCCCCCACCCTCCCCGCTTGCCTGTGAAGGCTGGAAATGCCCACAGAAGAGGCCAGCCCGTAGGGGCAAACGGGGGACACCCTCTGCCCCCAGCAGAGTTTCCAGCTCTCAGCCTAACTCTCTCTTCCCTCCTCTCTTCCCTCCTGGGAGGGAAAACAGACATTCAGCCTTGGAAATGAGGTCCTTTATCTGCGGCTGTGGCCCTGTTCCGCGGCAGCGACAGCCCAGCCGAGAGCGCAAGCTCAGGGGTGCCGGCTTTGGGGGGCGGGTGCGGTCTGCCTGGGCTTCCTTTCTGAATGGCAGTGCTAAGTACGCCCTCCTGAGGGTGATGAGAGGCGGCGCTGATAGCACCGCAGAGCCTGGCCCTGAGGGCTTAGGGGAAACAGAACGCCAAGCCACCAGGCTTAGAATTCTTTGAAAACAAAGGAGTGCGTGACAGGGAAGCGGGTTTCCGCCTCTCCGCACTTCCGGTCTGCTTCTTTTGCTGTTTCTATACTTTCCTGCCATTGGTGTAACAGATGTCCACAATCATCGTGGCTCAACATGACAGTTCTCTTCCAGGGCCTGGGCAGGCTCTGTCCACCCCAGGCCCAGCAGCTGGCCACTTTGGGGGTTCACCGGTCCCCAGAGGACAGCATCCAACTCCGCTCCACGGGAAGCTCTCGCCTAGGCGATTTTCCACCTCCCCTGGGTAGGAGCCAACCCCAGAGTGCGCCTGCATAACGGGACACCCTCCTGTCTCCCCTGTAGAGGGCTCCCGCAGCTCCTGGGGCCCGGGGCCAGCACATGGCCATTGTGTATCCCATGCAGTGTTTCCCAGTTTCTGCCTGAGCCAGAAGCTCCTGCCCGAGTCCTCTGTCGCCTGGCCCAGCGCTCATGCCAGCTGCTTCCCTAGGACCACCCTCCTCCTCTGCTCCCTCCAGAGGCTTTTCCCAGACTCCTCGTAGTCTGGAGGCCCTGGTGCCCCTTCCCCTTAGCTGCCACCTTGGTGGGGCCGTGTCCTGAACGTCACCTGCAGGCTGTGTCTTCACCCTGAGTGCCCCACAGGGCTGGGGACAGAGGCACAGGCGCCTGACCTGGGCAACATGGTCAGCCTCACACCTCAGGTGACAGGCTGCGGAGGTCCTCTCCACACGCTCCATGGCGATGCTCTGGCTGCATCCTCCACACAGCTGCGGGCAGGACCCCAAGCTACACACTCTGGGGCAGTGGCACTCTGCAGCCCCTCTGTCCTCCTCTGGTCAGTCCTCAAGGGCCAGTGCCATGGCTCCCAGGGCCAGCGAGGAGCTGTGCTCTGTGGCTATGCTGGCTGTGGTCCTGCCCCATCCCTTTCCAAGGCTCTGCCACAGCCAGGGGCCCTCAGTCCTGAGCCACCATGCCAGCCCTGCTCCTCTACCCACCCCCCCACACACACACGCTGGCCCTGCAGCGTTCCTGGACTCTCTCCCTGGCCCTTCCGCTGACCTGATGCACGCTCTGGCCCTCTCAGAGACACCCCTGGTCATGTCCATGACTACTGTGCCTGCAGTCGTCTCTGCCCCAGGAGCTGCCTTCTCCATCATTACTGCCCACCCCTACCCTGCGGCCTCAGTCACCTTGGGGTCCCAGTCACCGTGGGGTCCTCTCTGCAGCCCTGGTAGGGGCTCAGTAAAAATTGCTGTGTGGACACCATGCATCTCCCAGGGTAGATTAGGAACAGAAACATGAGCGTGGGAACTGCCGAGGGCCAAGATCATGTCACAGGAGCCCGATCCCGGGACACAGCCCTCCGTGGGCTCCTGGGGTGGTGCGGTCAGTCCCCACGGGCACCACACACCTCAGGGCTCTGGACAGCTCTGGTGGATCCTGAGGGAGGAAGTGGCTCTGGCATGCTGTTGCCTTAGCCCACGGCCACTTGAATCCCCCGAATCTGTGCCAGGAGAGGAGGTCTGGAGTGCATTCTACAAACATTATCCGCTCTGCATTTTTCTCTCTGTCCTGAGCCCTGTCTGCCCCCACCTGCGGACCCTGGCACACTCCGAGGGCCAATAGGCACGGTGCCTTGGAGTGATGCTCCATCCTCTGACAGGGGCCCGCGCCCAGGCAGGCTCACCGCATCCTCGCCAGGACACAGTCACCATGGTGATGCTGCTGGACACCTGCGCTGGACACCTGCGCTGAACACCTGCGCTGGCCAGAGGAGTCCGAGGATGACCCAAGCCGGGACCCCATCCTCTAGGGCTCTGTTCAAGACCCCAAGAGCCAGGACCCCTCTTGTTGCCTCCTTCATGGTCACCCAGCACCCCAAGCTCCCAGGGCTGTGGGCTGGGTGCCCCTGAGGCCCTTCAGGCCTGTCCTGGGACACCAGGTGTCTGAGCTGGTCTCACCAATTCCCTTATTTCACCCAGCACTAAAGTTATGCCCAGTGCTCGCTCGGACAGCCCAGGGTGGTCTGGGCAGCACTCGTGTTTATTTCTGTCCTCCTCCTGATTGTCAACCCCTTGCTCAGGATGTGAGCTCCAAGAGACCAAGGACGCTGACTGAACCCGGAGTCTGAGAAGCACTTGGCATACGTGAGGAAATAACTGAGCTCTCGGAGCTTCCCAAGTGCGGGCTGCGCCCTCCTGGTGCCGCCTAGCGAGGTGTCTGGCAGGGAGCGCCTCAGCAAGTGTGTGGGGGAAGAAAGCAGGGGTGAGGGAGGGAGGGATGGAAAGACAGAAGCGGAGAAAGACAGAAAGAGAAACGCTGGCCGTGCTGACACCTGCCTGCAGTCCCAGCTCTCAGGAGGTGGAGCAGGAGGCTTACTGTGAGTCTGAGGCCAGCCTGGCCTACACAGTGAGGCCTTGTCTCAACAAAACCAGTGGGAGCGGGGAGAGAAAGGGGACGAGAAAAAAGAAGAGAGGGCTGGCCGAACAGCTCAGCAGATTAGAGCACATGCAAGCAGACGCAGGGGCCAGGGGTTCAATTCCCAGGCCTGCCACGCTGGCTCCTCCCCCGGAGTGCACTGAGATGGCAATTGAGACTGGGTGCGATGCTGCTCACCTGGAAGCCCAGCACTTGGGAGGCTGCAAATAGGAGGACCACTATGAGTCCACTCTAATAGTAAGACCCTGAATACCCTGTAGACGCTTCCCTAAAACAAAGGAGAAGGAGGAGAAGGGGGAGTAGGGGAGGAG
>PVJA010046247.1:0-15218 GCA_004027025.1 Myocastor coypus | reverse complement strand
TTTTTTTTTTTTTTTTTTTTTTTTTTTTTTTTTTTTTTTTTTTTTTTTTTTTTTTTTTTTTTTTTTTTTTTTTTTTTTTTTTTTTGTCTTTTTGAGACAGGGTCTCGCTATGCAGTTGAGGCTGGTCCTGAGCTCACTTTTGTAGCCCAGGCTGGTCTCGAACTCACACCAATCCTCCTGCCTCAGCCTCCCGAGTGTCTGGATTACAGGCGTGAGCCACCACGTCCGGCTTTTAAATCCTCTAATGAATTTTTTTTTTTTTTTTTGTGGGACCAGGGTTCGAACTCACGACTTTGCACTTGCCCAGAAGGCACTTGTGCCTCGGAGCTATCTCCCCAGCCCCTATTTTGTTAAGTCTTAATTTTTTAAATCTCCAAGATATTTGATCATAGCCATTTCTGCTTAAATGAGATGTAGTACAAAGGAATACAACATGATAAATAGAATTCTTAGATCATAAATGAGAACCCATTTTGTTGGATTACAGTAGTATTATAATCCTATGAAACAGTTATGCATTTTTGAAAATAGTCAAATAAACCCTATGTCTTGCTTCTTAGAAAGAGTTTAGGTTTTCAGATAGACTGAACATATTCTTGTCCTTTTGGCTAAAACCAAGTATAAAATACATTGAACAGTTTACCATTTTAGGGGATATTTGTAAGGAATGAAAATATATACCTATAACTTAGTCAAAAAGCTTTTTTTTGCCGGGCGTGGTGGCTCACGCCTGTAATCCCAGCACTCGGGAGGCTGAGGCAGGAGGATTGGTGCGAGTTCGAGACCAGCCTGTGCTACAAAAGTGAGCTCAGGACCAGCCTCAACTGCATAGCGAGACCCTGTCTTAAAAAGACAAAAAAAAAAAAAAAGCCTTTTTTTGAGACAGGGTCTTGCTATGCAGTTCAGGAAGGCCTTGAGCTCATTTTTGTAGCCCAGGCTGGTCTTGAAGTTGCACCAATCCTCCTGCCTCAGCCTCCCAAGTGCTGGGATTATAGGTGTGCGCCACCACACCTGGCTAAAAAGCTTTTAGGGGTTGGGAAGATAGCTCTGTGGCACAAGTGCCTGCCTGGCAAGTGCAAGATCATGAGTTTGAATGCCGCCCCCCCCCCCAAAAAAAAAAAAAAGAAAAGAAGCTTTATTTTATTTTTGGTGTTAGGGATTGAACTTGTCAGGTAGACACTTGTGTCACTGAGCTATATACTCAGTACAAGAAGCTTTACTTTAGTATGCAATTTGAAACTGGGCGTGGTGGCTCACACCTGTAATCCCAGCACTGGGGAGGCTGAAGCAGGAGGATTGGTGCGAGTTCGAGACCAGCCTGGGCTACCAAAGTGAGCTTAAGGCCAGCCTGAACTGCATAGCGAGACCCTGTCTCAAAAAGACCAAAAAAAAAAAAAAAAGCAATTTGAGTTGTTGTTGTTTTGTTTTGTTTTTTTGTGGTACCATGAATCAAACTCAGGACCTTGCACTTACTAGGCAGGTACTTAAGCTACTGAGCTATCTCCCCAGTCCTGTACAAAAGAGAGGAGAAAGAATTTGTCAAAGTGAATTTAATAGATTTTATTTTGGTTATTTTTATGATGCTGCACATCGAATTAGGCCTTTACACTGAATTAAGTCCCTAGCCCTTTTTTCCTTTTTTTTTTTTAATTTTGCAACTGCATCTCATTAAGTTGCTAGGTACTAATTAAGTTGTAAAGTTGTTCAGGTTGGGCTTGAACTTAGACTCTTCCTGCCATAGTCTGATAGGGTTCTGCAGAAGGATAAGGAAAAAGAATTGCAAAGATGTGTAGGCTTGCGAATATAGCTCAGTGGCATAAGTGCCTGCCTGCGAAGATGCATATTATTTCTGAGATTAATAGAGGTTTGTCAGAAATGACTAAGGTACTGATTGTACATGGCATATACATTGTACAAAATAGGGGCCCAAGCTATTATTTTCTTACTCTTTTTTTTTTTTTTTTTTTTTGTCTTTTTAAGACAGGGTCTCACTATGCAGTTCAGGCTGGCTTTGAGCTCACTTTTGTAGCCCGGGCTGGTCTTGAACTCACACTGATCCTCCTGCCTCAGCCTCCCAAGTGCTGGGATTACAGGCATGCGCCACCACACCCGGCTTATTTTCTTACTCTTAAGTCAAATTCAAGGATACTAAGTTATATGACCTTCTTGAAGTAGTATGAAATTACATTTTATAGCTTTAGTTGTAAGAAAATTTTTCTTTTCTGTGTGTATTTTTAGGGAATGGTCTACAGGGTGTTCAGGGTCTCACCACTAGATCAGACTTGTAGTAATCCACCTGTTCACAGCCTCTCAAGAGTTGAGATAACAGGTGCATGCCACCATGCCCAGTCTTAGTTGCCATCTCAGTGCACCCAGAGGATAGGGCTGGCATGCCAGGTCCGGGGATTGAAGCCCTGGGCCCTGTACCTGCTTGCAGGTGCTTTAATCTGCTGCACTATTTGGCTAGCCCAATTAAAAAAAAAGTATAATATTTCAAGAAGAATGAAATTGAATTGCTCAAAGATTTGGATGTGCATTTACATTTCAGAGGATATATTGAAGATGTTTCAAGTTGTGATTGAATTTGAAATGGTAAGTGAATTTGATAGACTTGAAATCATGGCATAGATGCTTGTATGTGTTACACCACTTTAAAGTCAATTGGACTAGCAAGAAAATCCACAGGGGGAAAAAAAATTCAACGTAGTGTAGTGTCTTAGAAGCTAAGAGAAAGTGGTTAATTGCACTGGATTTAGAAAATATTTATACAGCCCTTATTGGCCAAGCAGTGTGGTAGCGGGTACCTGCAATGAGTAAGTAAGTCATAGCCTTTATTCTTAAAGCACTTAGAACTAAATGGTATATGATAAAAAGGCATGAATAGGTAACTGTAGGCTTCATATGAAATCTATCATTTGTGTTCACCCTCCATTCTCCCTTTGGTTAGGGGTAGCAAGTGTTTTTATTTTTTTATTTTTTATTTTATTTTATTTTATTTTATTTTTTGGCATTTTGAGACAGGGTCTCACTGTGCAGTTCAGGCTGGCTTTGAGCTCACTTTTGTAGCCCAGGCTGGTCTCGAACTCGCGGCGATCCTCCTGCCTCAGCCTCCCAAGTGCTGGGATTACAGGCGTGCGCCACCACGCCCGGCTAGCAAGTGTTTTTAGATGTTACGCTTTTCTAGAAGCCATGGTCAGGACAGGGCCCCCCCCACCCCCCCCCCCACCCCCGTACCAGGGGAGGACAGGGTTTTAATGACTAAGACTCTTAGAACTGCAGAAAAGATGGAGATGACCTCTTTATTTTTCTTGCAGCTCTGGGGATTGAACCTAGGTTCTCACATATGCTAGGTAAATGCTTCACGTCTAAGCTATATGCCAGACCCAAACACTTCTCTTTTTTTTTTTTTTGGTGTGGGGAACATCTTTGAGAGAGGTTCTCACTATGTAGTTCAGGCTGGTCTGGAACTCAGCCTCCTAAGTACTGGCATAGTAGGTGTGGGCCACCACACCTAGCTTCTAAGCATTTTTCTTTTTTTTTCCTTTTTGCTTTTTGAGACAGGGTCTCACTATGCAGTTCAGGCTGGCCTTGAGCTCACTCTTGTAGCCCAGGCTGGTGTCGAACTCACATTGAACCTCCTGCCTCAGCCTCCTGAGTGCTGGGATTACAGGCATGCGCCACCATGCCCAGCTAGCATTTTTCTTTTTTTCCTTTCATTTTAATGTATTTGGTACAGGGTCTTACTGTGCAGCTTGGACTCATAGTGATCCTCCTGTTTTCAGTCTTTTTGGTTTTTTTTGAGACAGGGTCTCACTATGCAGTTCAGGCTTGCCTTGAGCTCACTTTTGTAGCCCATGCTGGTCTTGAACTTGCACTGATCCTCCTGCCTATACCAAGGCATGTAGTAGTCAAGATTCCTGAAGTCCAGCATGAGAATAAAATATTAAAAGCTGTTAAAGAAAGAAACAATCACCTACAAAGAGAAGCCCATCAGAATCACAGCTGACTTGTCCACATAAACATAAACCTTCAAGTCAAGGAGAGCTTGAAGTATTTCAAGTCCCAAATTCAAATTGATGTAACCCCAAAAACTATCTTTCAAAATAGATGGAGAAATAAGGTACTTCCAGGACAAAGAACACCTGAAGAAATTCATGACTACTGAATGTTCTGAAGGACATTCTAAAAAGAGATAATAAGTACTACAACTCCAGAAGCCTGAACAGACTGCTGAACCATCTCACCTGCCCCCCTACAACTTTTTTTTTATATATTTTAAGATACAAGTTCCTCATCGTAAAAGATTTTCCGTTCTCCAGTGGATATCTTTTCACTTTCTTGGTGGTATCCTTTGAAGAACAAAAGGTTTTAGCTTTGATGGTGTCCATAAGTTCTTTATATCAAAACATTTTCACTCTTGAAACTGCAGTTACTGGGGCCTGGCAGGATGGCTCAGTGGTCTAAAGCGCCTGCTTGGGGAAGCTTGGGCGGCTTCAGAGACCGCGGTTCAATCCCCGGCACCACATGCTGCGCCAGCCCTGCCCTCCGGGCGGGCTGAGCCAGCCATGAAAATGAGTGAATAAACAAACAAGGGTTCTGAAACAAGAAGGAAAAAAAAAAAAAAAAAAGAAACTGCAGTTACTATCTGACTGGTAACATGAGTATTTTGTGCCAAATCAGTAACTGTATTGTTTGCTTTTACTATAACTATGTTAAAAATACTTTTTTAAAACATTCTATTAGTTATGTTTTCCAAGTCTTTATAATCTCTCTATCTCTCTCTCCCTTCCTCCCTCCCTCCCTTCTCTCTCTTCTCTCCTCTCTTTCTTTTTGCTGTACTGAAGATTGAACTGGGGCCAGGCGTGGTGACACACTCAGGAGGCTGAGGCAGGAGGATCAGTGCGAGTTCGAGACCAGCCTGAGCTACAAAAGTAAGCTCAAGGCCAGCCTGAACTGCATAGTGAGACCCTGTCTCAAAAAGACAAAAAAAAAAAAAAAAAAAAAAAGGATTGAACTGGGGACCTTGAACTTACCAGGCAGGCACTTATGCCACTGAGCTATTTCCTTGGCCCTATAGTCTCTGCTTAAGTTTCCCTTAATAATTTTGTATTATGCAATTGAAGAAAATGTTAGTGCCTCGATTTTAATTACTTTGTACTTTCTCTTCCTAGTATTACTTTTCACACCATATTTATATATCTATATATCTATATATCTATATATATGTATATATATGTTGTTTTTTTTTATAGTTCCAGATAACTTTTTTTTTTTTTAAACTGGGGATTGAACTGAGGACCTTGTGCTTGCCAGGCAGTCAGTCACTTGTGCTCCTAAACTATCTCCCCAGCCCTTGTTATAGTTCTTTGGGTTGAATCCAAGGCCTTTGCACAGAACTGTATACTTAATTTTTTATTTTATTTTATTTGTATTTAGGTGAGGGTCTATAGGGTCTCACTACATGGATTGTACTCCTAGTTATTCTCCCATTTTCAGCCTCCCAAGCACTGGGATTACATGCGTGGGCCACCATGCCTAGTCTCAATCACTGCTTCAGCGTGCCCTGAGGGCCAGGCCAGCATGGCACACCAAGGATCAAACGGTGTGATGAGCTCTGCCTAAGCAGGAGCTTTAATCTGCTGAGCTGTCTGGGTGGCCCTAACTGATTTTTTGCTTTTTGAGACAAATCTTGCTAAAGTCAATAACCTGATTTCCAGGACTCAAACTTGCAAGCCTCCTGCCTCGGCTTGCTGGGATTACAGTTGTTATCCACCATACTCAGCACATTCTATTTTTGGTAAAATGTTTTCTCCACAGTTGGTTAGGATTATTTGAAAGCATATCTAAATTACAATTTTTTAAAATGTACTTATTGGAATTGTGTGTCTTTAGATTTGAGGAACTTACATTGGAATTTTTAGATCAATTAAAGATACAGCATAAATTAATTCATAAGCGTATAAATCTTTTTTTTTTTTTTTTTGCCTTTTTGAGACAGGGTTTCACTATGCAGTTCAGGCTGGCCTTGAGCTCAGTTTTGTAGCCCAGGGTGGTCTCGAACTCGCACGGATCCTCCTGCCTCAGCCTCCCGAGTGCTGGGATTACAGGCGTGAGCCACCACGCCTGGGAAGCCTATAAATCTTATTGAAACCTTTGCTGATAAATAACCAGGGAATTGAACTAAAGCTGACTATTCTCTTAGGCCAAATTTCAGGAGCATTAAAGATTCTATAGGGGCCCGGCAGGCAGGATGGCTCAGTGGTCTAAAGCGCCTGCTTAGGAAAGCTTGGGTGGCTGCAGGGACCACGGTTCTATCCCCGGCACCACATGCTGTGCCAGCCCTGCCCTGAGGGCAGGCTATAAATAAAAATTAAAAAAATAATATCCTCTATGATTTTATTAAAACAAGTTCTGGGTACATCTTGAGCATTTTACTGTCATTGAAAGAGTTACTCTTAAATGTGAATAGCTCTGAGTAAAAATGATTTCACTAAAGTAATATTACTCAATGTTAAGTCAGTGAGGAAATTTTAATCAATGAAATGCTCCCTAATGCCTCAAGAATAAAGTTCAGATTTGTTAATGTGGCTAATAAAAGCCTTGGAATCTGACCTCTGCTGACCTCTTGATTTTTCCACTTGGTAAATAGTGTGCTTATAATATTGAGCAGTACCACACAGCAGAAAAGTTTAACCATGAGGCATAAAAAGTAAAACCAGATTAGTATGCTGAGCTGTAAAAGCTCATCAACAGCTTCCAGCATTGCCAGCTCCGCTGATAACCCACTACTGTTATAGACTACTGGACTATACATACAACTACTTTCTCTTAGTTCAATGAGAAGAAATATTTCTACCAATAGTGTTTAGAATATTTATGTCTGCATCTTGTACTCTGAACAATTTCTATGAAGACAACAATATGCATTGTATTGATTATTGTGGCTGTCCTACTAATGTTTTTTGAAATTGTCTCATTGCTATTTCTTATAGGAATTAATAAAATTTAAAAAAAAGTATTGAGCTGTTCCTGCAATGCAGTGCTTGCTTCCACTTTGAGCATTTTTACTGTCAACCCTCTATGCCCTTGCCATTTTAAGGAAAAACGCAAGAGAATGAGATGATCATAAAAGCATTTCTCTAGCTAGGGGAAGTGACATGCATACATCTATAGTTCTAGCACTCTGGGTTATAGCATTTAGTAGAGTGAGGCAAGATGACACGTTTGAGGACAGCTTGTTTTACCTAGACCCTTTTTCAAAAAAGCAGTTTCATGTGTATTAAGCTTACTATAAAAACAACATTTTGGGGCCCAGCGGGATGGCTCAGTGGTCTAAAGCGCCTAAAGCTTGGGCAGCTTCAGGGACCGCGGTTAGATCCCCAGCACCACATGCTGCGCCAGCCCTGCCCTCAGGGCGGGCTGAGCCAGCCGTAAAAATGAGTGAATAAACAAAGGTTCTGAAACAAGAAAAAAATAAATAAAATAAAAAATTATGAAAAAACAAAAAACATTTTGCCTTTTAGGTAGAAAAGAATGTTACTCTCATGTTTTTGTTGTTGTTGTGTGTTTGTTTTGAGACAGGGTCTTGGTTTATACTTCAAGTTGGGCATGGTGGCTCATACTTTTAATCCCAGCATTCAGGAGCCTGAGCCAGTAGGATACTGATGAGTTCCAGACCAGCCTGGGCTACAAAGTGAGCTCAAGGTCAACTTGAACTGCATAGTGAGACCCTGCCTCAAAAAGACAAATAAAATAAAAACAAAAACAAAAACCCAAAAACATAAAACAAAAAAGCCTCACTACATAGCCCGGGCTGAGTACTGAAATTATAGGCATGTGCCATTAAGCCTGGTAGGGTTATTGATCTTAAATTTTATTTTTTACATATGAAAACAAGAACTGATTTTTTTTCTCAAGGTCCTATAACTAGAAGGTTGTAGAGTCAGGGCTCACATTAATTTTTAAGTTAGTCTTTCTAATTTCTGTCCAGTCATTTATTTACAGAAATTTATACTGTGTATAGTATGCTAGAGAACATACTCGGTACAAAAATGAAAAGGACATTCCTTTTTTCCTAAGAATATACAAAGTCTAATGCAATGAAAAGGCAATCTACTATTATAGTACAATGTGATTTATGGTAGGGATAGAGTAGTATTCAGGACATCCCTTCAGTAGGAGCTAATATTAAGCTGGATTCTTCCCAAGTAAATAGTTTGGGAGGCTATAGTTTTTTTTTTTTTTTTTTTTTTTTTTTGGTACTGGGAATTGAACTCAGGACCTTTTGCTTGCCATGTAAACCTATATATAGTTTATAAACCAAGTAAAAGTTGATGTGGTACAAAGTTAATATTGTGACACAAATTTAATGAAAGAAATGCTGAAGGGATAATTTATATGAAACAGTAATCTGGCAGTGATCAATAATTATTAGGCAAAATGAACCAATTTATAAAATTTTTTAAAAGAGTAATTCATTTAGAGCAGTATTGAGAAACTTATTTATAAAGTATTAAAAAAAACTAGGACATTGGAAATCTACAACTAAAGTATACCTATGTGTATGAATTGTGTTATAAAGCATGTACTAATTTACTTTGTTTATATTTTTAAGGCCCCACTCAAATGTTATCTCTATGGTTTGTTTTGTTTTTGTCTTTTTGAGATGGTCTCGCTATGCAGTTCAGGCTGGCCTTGAGCTCACTTTAGCTCAGGCTGATCTCGAACTCACACTGATCCTCCTGCTTCAGCTTCCCAAGTGCTGGGATTATAGGTCTCTTTGTATTTTATTTTTATTTTTTTTTATATTATGGCCGGCTCAGCTTGCCCTGGGGGTGGGGTGGGCATAGCATGTGGTGCCAGGAATCGAACCACAGTCCCTGCAGTTGCTTATGCTTGCCTAAGCAGGCACTTTAGGCCACTCAGCCATCTCACTGGGCCTATTTTTATTTTTTATTTATTTATTTTTTTTTTAAAGAATTTTTTATTTTATTTTTTTTCTTGTTTCAGAACCTTTGTTTGTTTATTCACTCATTTTTATGGCCGGCTCAGCCTGCCCAGAGGGCAGGGCTGGCGCAGCATGTGGTGCCGGGGATCGAACTGCGGTCCCTGAAGCCGCCCAAGCTTTCCCAAGCAGGCGCTTTAGACCACTGAGCCATCCCACTGGGCCCCCTATTTTTATTTTTATTTTTATTTTTTTTTAATTTTATTTATTATTTTTATTCTTGTTTCAGAACCTTTGTTTGTTTATTCACTCATTTTTATGGCCGGCTCAGCCCGCCCCCAGGGCAGGGCTGGCGCAGCATGTGGTGCCGGGGATCGAACTGTGGTCCCTGAAGCCGCCTAAGCTTCCCCAAGCAGGCACTTTAGACCACTGAGCCAACCCGCCGGGCCCCTATTTTTATTTTTTAAAGTGAATACAAAATAATAATTATTAGTGCAGTGGCACACGCCTGTAGTCCCACCACTTGGGAGGCTGAGGCAGGAGGATCAGTGCGAGTTTGAGACCAGCCTGGGCTACAAGTGAGCTCAAAGCCAGCCCAAACTGCATAGTGAGACCCTGTCTCAAAAAGACCAAAAAAAAAAGAAAAGAAAAAGTAGTAATTATTAGAAGTGATGTAAAATTTCATTAAATAAAAAATACAAATTCATCAGTATTTGTTGTATTTCAGTGTTGTCTTCAAATTAGTTGTTTAGATTACCAGATATAATATATGCATGCAAAATTGGGAAAAAGTTAGGATGAATTGAAAAGAAAAAAAATTAAACATTAACTCTTCCTTTCCATAGACCAGTAGAAATCAGCGTGCAATTATCTTGGTCTGTTTTTGACCTTTTCCAACAATAATAATTCAGTATCTGTTCTGTGCTACAGTACAGTATTTCACATTATATGTTTCTTATGCTGTTAAAGTGTATATCACAGTGTTCATATTTTTCTCTTATTTCTCTTTTCTTACATATTTTTAAATCTTGTCTTCTAGATTATGTTTTGTTTTTGCAGTACTGGGGTTAAACCCATGACCTTCATATTGATCTATATCCTTCGCCCTATTTTTTATTTGTTTATCTTTTTGAGATAGAGTTTTGCTGTACAGTTCAGGCTGGACTTCAATTCATTTTGTAGTTCAGGTTGGGTTCTAACTCTACTGATTCTTCTTCCTCAGCTTCCTGAGTGCTGGGATTACAGATACATGTGACCATGCCCAGCTCATTTATTATTTTGAGAAATGGTCTTGTCAAGTAACTCAGTTGCCCAGGCTGGACTCAGATTTGGAATTCTTCTGCTTCAGCCTTGCTGAGTTCTGGGATTATGGGTATGCACCATTCTGCCTGGCTATAGAATGATATTTCAATTTATCTTTATTAATACTTATTAATTTTACAAAATAGTTTTTCAATGTTTGTATTCTGATCACACACATCCTACCATTGTCCTCCCTTACATCCACCTCTTCCCCTTCTTCTTGTCTAGTCCATTTCACACATTAGGGAGAACATGTGATACTTGTCTTTTCTGAGTCTAGTTAATTTTGCTTAGCACAATGATCTTGTTTCATTCATTTCCTGAAAAAGTCAAAATTTCTTTGTTCTTTATAGCTGAATAATACTCTGCTGTGTATACACACCATATTTTCTTTATCAGCTCATCTATTGATGGCTCCTTAGGGAAGTTCCATATCTTGGGTATTGTTAATTGTGATTCACTAAGCATGCTGCAGTAATCCCGTAGTATGTTAACTTTAATTCCTTCAGTTATGCAATACCAAGAAGTAGAATAATAATAGGATCAAATGGCAGCTTGTCTTTAATTGTTTGAGAAAAATCCATACTGATTTCCATAGTTGCTGTAATAATTTATGTTTCCTTAAACAGGAGAGAAGCAGTTCTCTCCCCAGTTCTTGCCAGCATTTATTTGTATTCTTTTTTTTTTTTTTTTTTTTTTTAATAAGCAGAACATATTTATTGAGAGAAGGAAAGCTCCTGTCTGAGAGAGAAAGGAGGGGGTTCCCGAGTGGGTGTCCCCATGTATTTTTTAGAATTTTAAAATTTAATTTAATTTTTTTTTTCTTGTTTCAGAACTTTTGTTTGTTTATTTTTATGGCTGGCTCAGCCTGCCCTCAGGGCAGGGCTGGCACAGCATGTGGTGCCCAGGATCGAACCGCAGTCCCTGCAGCCACCCAAGCTTTCCTAAGCAGGTGCTTTAGACCACTGAGCCATCCTGCTGGCCCCTTCTCTATATTTCCTTCTAGTAGCTTCAGTTTCACATCTTAAGTATAGGTCTTTGATCCATTTAGAATTGATTACTGTACAGGGTAAGAGATAGGAATATTATTCACATAAGAATATCCAGTTTTCCCCATCACCATTTGTTGAAGAGGATATCTTTTCTCCAATATATATTTTTGGTTCCTTTGTCCAGAGTCAGGTAGTTATAATCATGTGGGTTTCTTTCTGTATTTTCTTTTTTTTTTTTTTGTCTTTTTGAGACAGGGTCTCGCTATGCAGTTGAGGCTGGTCCTGAGCTCACTTTTGTAGCCCAGGCTGGTCTCGAACTCGCACCAATCCTCCTGCCTCAGCCTCCCGAGTGCTGGGATTACAGGCGTGAGCCACCACGTCCGGCTTCTTTCTGTATTTTCTAACATTTCCATTAGTCAGTCAGTCGGTCGGTCGGTTGGTCTTTATTTATTCATTCATTCATTCACTCATTCATTCATTTATATGAGACAGGGTTTTTCTTTGTAGTTCAGGTTGGCCTGGAACTCACTACTCAAGCTGGCCTCAAACTTGAGTAATCCTCCTGCTTCAGCTTCCAGAGTGCTGAGGTTACAAGCATGTACCATCCCACTCAACCACATGTCTATTTTTGAGCCAGCACATGTTTTTTTTTTTTTTTTTTTTTTTTTTGTGTGTGTGTGTGTGTAATTTGAAGTCAAATATTGTTATGTCTCTAAGCTTGCTGTTTTTCCTTTGACTTGATTTGACTATTCTGGGTCTTTTTTGTTTCCATTTTAAGATAGTTCTTCCTACCATAGTACAGAACATCATTAGAATTTTGATGGGAATATATTGAATCTGTAGATCACATTTGATAATATGGTCGTATTAACAATATTCTGAGCCGTGTGTGGTGGCTCATGCCTGTAATCCCAGCACTTGGGAGGCTGAGACAGGAGGATCAGTGTGAGTTCGAGACCAGCCTGGGCTACAAAAGTGAGTTCAAGGCCAGCCTGAACTGCATAGCAAGAACCTTTCTCAAAAAAAAAAAAAAAAACAAGACAAAAAACAAAATAAAAATATTCTGCCAATCCATGTACAAGGGAGGTCTTTCCAGTCTTCTGGCATCTTCAATTTCATAGATCTTCAGTGTTCTATAATTTTTGTTGTAGAGGTCTTTTACCATCTTGGTTAGGTTGCTTCTTAGGGCTTTTTGTTGTTGTTGTTGTTGTTGTTTAAATTTAAGGTATTATAACTGGAATTGTTTTCCTCATGTCTTTTTTTTTTTTTTTTTTTTTTTTTTTTTTTTTTTTTTTTTTGTGTTTTTTTTTTTTTTTTTTTTTTTTTTTTTTTTTTTTTTTTTTTTTTGTCTTTTTGAGACAGGGTCTCATTATGCAGTTCAGGCTGGCCTTGAGCTCACTTTTGTAGCCCAGGCTGGTCTTGAACTCGCACCGATCCTCCTGGCTCAGCCTCCCGAGTGCTGGGATTACAGGTGTGTGCCACCACGCCCGGCTCCTCATGTCTTTTTTTTAAAATAATTTTTTATTTTATTATTATTTTTTTCTTGTTTCAGAACCTTTATTTGTTTATTCACTCATTTTTATGGCCGGCTCAGCCCACCCCGAGGGCAGGGCTGGCACAGCATGTGGTGCGGGGGTGTGGGGGGGTGGGGGGGGATCGAACCACAGTCCCTGAAGCTGCCCAAGCTTTCCCAAGCAGGCGCTTTAGACCACTGAGTCATACCACTAGGCCCCTTCCTCATGTCTTTTTCAGCTAGTTCATTACTGGTGTGTATCAAAGTCCTTCCTTCCCCAGTAAGGATTTAACCTAGCACTTCTATAGCCCCAACTATTTTTTTTTTTTTTTTTTTTTTTTTTTTGTCTTTTTGAGACAGGGTCTCGCTATGCAGTTCAGGCTGGCCTTGAACTCACTTTTGTAGCCCAGGCTGGTCTCGAACTCGCATCAATCCTCCTGCCTCAGCCTCCCGAGTGCTGGGATTACAGGCGTGCGCCACCACGCCCGGCTGCCCCAACTATTTTAAAATTTTTATTTTTAGGACTGGCCAGATAGCTCAGTGGATTAAAGCACTTGCTTAGGCAGACACCAGGGCTGGCTGTGTATCCAGAGCCTGAGATTGAGACTGAGACTGGGCCTGGTGGTATGCACCTGTAATCTCAGCACTTGGTAAGTTGAAAATAGGATCACTACAAGTCCAGTCTGTGTAATAAGATCCTATAAACCCTGTATTAAATACACATAAAATAAATAAGTAAATAAATAAATAAATAATTTTATTTTGAGGCAGGGTCATAGTAAATATAGTTAAGTTGCCCAGGCTGACCTTGAACTTGTGATCCTTCTGCTTCAGCCTTTGATAGTGTTGGGATTACAGGCACACACCACCACAGCTAAATTGTTGACTATTGATTTTGTATTCTATTTTTTTTAAAAAATTATTTTATTTATTTATTTATTTTTTCTTGTTTCAGAACCTTTATTTGTTTATTCACTCATTTTTATGGCCAGCTCAGCCTGCCCCGAGGGCAGGGCTGACTCAGCATGTGGTGCCGGGGATGAAACTGAGGTCCCTGAAGCCACCCAAGCTTTCCCAAGCAGGCGCTTTAGACCACTGAGCCATCCTGCCGGGCCCTGATTTTGTATTCTAGATTATGAATTTTTTTTCCTTTGGTGGGACCAGAGCTCGAACTCACAACCTTGCTCTTGCCAGGTAGGCAATTGTGCCACGGAGCTATCTCCCCAGCTCCATATTTTTGAAGGTAGAAATTCTGTCCTTTTGATATTTGAATCCATCTTGTATAATTGGAATTGGATAAATATAGAAATGTAAATGGATAATTTTATTTTGACTCTAAATATGTAGTTGTCTCAAACTTGTAAGAATTCTGTCCTTCAAATGTACTCCCATCCTCTTCCTTTCCTTATATTGAGGGTTGAATTCAGACAGCATTGAGCCATGTACCCAGGCCCAGGCCCTGTCTGCCTGTCTCTCTGCCTCTGTGCCTCTCTGCCTCTGTGCCTCTGTGTCTCTCTGCCTATCTGCCTATCTGTCTCTGTCTCTTCGTCTGTCTGTCTGTCTGTCTCTGTCTCTGTCTCTGTCTGTCTGCTTGCCTGCCTGCCTGTCTGCCTGTCTGCCTGCCTGCCTGCCTGCCTGTCTGTCTGTCTGTCTGTCTTTCTTTTTTTCTTTTTGAGACAGGGTCTTGCTATTCAGTTCAGGCTGGCCTTGAGCTCAATTTTGTAGCCCAGGCTGGTCTCAGACTTGCACTGATCCTCTTGTCTCAGCCTCCCAAGTGCTGGGATTACAGGTGTGTGCCACCACACTCATTTGCTCTTTCTCTCTCTCTCTCTCTCTCAGCTAAACAAAGGGCCTTCACCCCTGTGCTACATCTCCAGGCCCTCACTCCCTTTATTTTTTATTTTGAGACAGGATCTCACTAAAACACTGAATTACTCAGCCTGGGTTCAAATTTGCAGTCTTCCTATATTACCCTTGCAGACTGCTGCAATTACAGGTTCAGGGCACCATGCCTGACTTCATCCCTTTTTAAATTTGTATTTTGAGACAGGGTCTCACTAAATTGTCCAAGCTGCCTTTAAACTTGTGGTCCTTCTGGCATGGCCTCCCAAGTAGCTGGGATTACACATGTGCAGTATTTCAGCTCAGATATACTGTACAGTTTTAATATGCATAATTGATGTGGTCCCTTTCATCAGAATTTTTCTTTTTTTTTTTTTTCCGTTTCAATTTTTTTTTATTGTTTAAATTTAACAATGGTTATATTACATATTTTCATCATCAGATCAGTATAGATTAATACATATAGGTATATAAGATTGATCAAACAATTAAACATTAACTTTCTAAATCCACATTACTTTTTTTTTTTTTCTTTTCCCCTTTCTTTTCTTTGAAAGTTGAGCTGGGCGTGGTGGCGCACGCCTGTAATCCCAGCACTCGGGAGGCTGAGGCAGGAGGATCAGTG
>PVJA010046246.1:0-15208 GCA_004027025.1 Myocastor coypus | reverse complement strand
TGGCTATTACAAATTGGGCTGCTATAAACATAGGTGCACAGATATCGCTATGGTATGAAGTGGTCTCAAGAACCTTCAAAAGGTTCAGCATATTGATTATAGCACAATGTAATGCTAAAATTATGCTTGGAATACATGTCACTCTTGTCTTTTTGATATGTACTGCTCCTGGTGTAAACTCAGTTACTGTCATTCTCTCAAGAATAGTTCTTGAAAATAAGAGGCTGGGCCAAAAACCAAAAAAAAAAAAAAAAAAAAAAAAAATGTCAGGCCCAAAGGCCCAGGGGTTTTTATGGGGTCTTCAAAGAGGAAGAACAGAGGTAGAATATTTGGCTGTCTTTCTTTTTAAAGTGTGCATCATAGTCATAGTGACCAGCTGTACATCGCAGGGAGCAGCCACTTCTAAGAAACACAAGCAACTGGAATTACAACAGGAACTTCAGTCACCTGGGCAACTGAAGTATACTGGCTTGGCGGTCATTTTTGGCTACATTTCTCCTCTCTTTAGTTTCCTCAGCTTATCTTTGCTGGGCATGTTACATATTGTCTTCTGACATGAACCAGGTAAGTCAATTAATTATGCAAGGCACAGCTAGAAACAATAACAGTAGAGCTGTCAGTGATCCTAGGATGGGACCTTGCCATGGTCCCAAGATTAGAAAGTTTTCCTTATTATAGGGCCTCTCCCTAGGTCACTTTTAGGAAGAAACACGTTTCCCCCTTAGTGCCCATGATTTCCTCTGGCAAGGGAATTAGGGACTTAATCTGACCCAGAAGAGTACCCAATCTATCTTGGATGCTCATCAAATCTTGGTGGAGTATTTGACTAATTGTTAAAAACCACAGCCAGCAGGGGATGCAGAGCAAAAATCAAGTTGGGCAAAACAATATATGAAGACTGAAGTGGAAGCAAGGATTGGGGTGAGCAGTGCGAAAATGCACAGCAATCAAGGGGAGCCATGCACTGAGGTATGGAGCAGCCCTGGGCATGGTGTTCTCAGGATTCAGTCAGGTGTGGACTGGCTAGCGAGCGTCCAGAGCAACTGCAGCAGGGCTTTGAGGGTGTCATCTCCTCAAAGTGAGCTTCAGAGGCCAGGAAAACACTTCAGTCACCATCTGGATGGGCTCTTTTAACTCTGGAATGGTGGCTATAAGGCTGGTTTTCTGAAAATTTAAGAGCTCTAGAGGTAGGTAATATACATCTGAGTTGTACATGTGTGCAGAAATAGCTACAGGTATAGCTGTTCTTGCAGTTAAAATTTCATGAAGCTAGTTGCAAGCTGTTTACATAGGGTTATGTTTATTTTCTTGAACTTTCAGAGCTTTGTGGCCTATATGCTATATGTCATTTCTATTTAGTTATCTCTGCTACACTTGCATGCCTATTGCTGCCAATGATCAAAGGCAGGCCATTCGTGGGGATGACTTTTTACATCAGGATCCTATAAACTTGCTTGGTTAGGGAATGCCTCAGGCCTGCCTGGGCAAATGCAAATGAGCATTAAGTATCGGATGACACAGATGCTGAAGTCTGAGGGAGATACAGAGATAAAGTCTCCAGCACTGTGACTTGAGCTTGCAGAATACTTGATAAGGGCAGATCTGGCTCTGCTTAAGATAGGTCTTCTGGTATTACTGGGTAAAGTTTTTTGGCCAGGGCTGATATTTCAGTTAATCAGATCCCTGAAGGGGGCTTAGCCCTTTGGACTGAAATGTTTTGAGTGCAGACTTGGTGTTGTTGGTCCAAGTCTCCACATGGCAGCAGGAAACAGTAGCAGGAGAGCTTTGGCCAAAATGGCTTTGTCTAAGGTGACTGTGGCATATATACCCGCTGGACTCCAGTCCTAACAGAGCTACTTCTGTAAGTAAGCACGGTGAGATGGAGGTTCCATTGAAGGATTTCCAACCTTTTCTTCCATAATATTACAATTATGATCATGAATTTCTTTTCTTTTTTTCTGTGTTTAATACAGGGTCTACAAGGTCTCACTACACAGTTCAGACTCACAGTGATCCTCCTTTTTTCAGCCTCCCAAACACTGAGATTACAGGCACACACCACCACACCCAGTCTCAGTCGATGTCTCTGCACACCCTGGGGGTGGGGCCAGGGCCAGCATAGCATGCTGAGATCAAACCCTGATCCCTGCATCTGCCTGTGTACGCATGGTAATCTGCTGAGCTATCTGGCTGACCCCTTTTATTCTAAATTTCTAAGCACCATTTTAGTTGCATTGCACAGGTCTTGCTATGTTTTATTCAATTTAAATTATTTTCTAATTTCTGTTGTGACTTCTTGACTTGTGGGTTGAATCTTGCTGCATTTCTGCTCTGCTTGAGAAGTTGAATTTTCTCCAAGGGCCTAAGTATTGAGGTCTTGGTATACAGGCCTCTGCTGCTGGGAGAAGATGGAATCTTTTGGCCATGATGGCTAATGAGAGGTCTGTGTGTCACTGGAGAAAGAGTCCTGAGGAGCAAGAGTGGGACCTGGCCCACTTCTCTTTGAATTCCTGGCAATGGGGAAAGTTGTTTTTCTTACTGTGTGCTCCTGCTGTAGGCACTGAACCACCACAGGTCCAAAGCTTTTGGGCCAGCGAACTGTGGCCTGAAACCACCAAAACTGTGAGCCAGGATAAACATTTCCTTTTTATTATTATCTCAGGTATTTCATCAGGGCTAGAAAGCTGACTAGCACAACTTCCAAGGTGATAGAGATTTTCTCACTGTGCTTTTGTTAATGATTTCTAATGTAATTCCTGTAATGTCCAAGAACATAGTTTCAGCGTTCTGGGCTTTATTTATGCTTGCTTTATGATCTGCTATATTTGATAAGAATGTGAATTGTCCCTGTGGAGTGCCTTTTTTCTGTAAGTGTCAGTTAAATCAAGTGAGTTAATTATGTTATACTGATTTGTATCCTTTATGAGTGGTTCAAGCATTTGTTCTATGAGCTGTTAAGGGAGATTTTTTTAAAAAATTCATTTTGATTGTGGGTTTATTTATTTCTATCAATTTTTATTCTTTAATTTTGAAACTATGATATGTATTTCAGGTAGGCTTGTACTACTCTGCCTTTCAGATGAGTCTACTCATGATTTGAATAGCTCTTATTCTATGAAGTAATGCTTTTTGCTTGAAAGTCTACTTTTGCTGACATTGGTATTCTCAGTAGTCTTCTGGTTAATAGTTGTATGTTTTTTTTACTTTTTAAACCTTTCATGTTGAATTCTTTTATGTCTTTATATTTCAGTTATCCCTTCTATAAGAAACATGTATTCAGTTTTTTCTTTTCAATTAAGACTAACAATTTTATTTTATTTTTAAAAATTATTATTATTATTGTTATTTGCATCAGGAATTGAACTCAGAACCCTGAACTTGCCATGCAGGTGTTGTGCTACTCAGATATATTCTGGGCCCACAATCTCAATTTTTAAATAGAAATAATCCTATTTCTTTTCAAATTTTTATTTTTATTATACATGTTTGTGGTAAATAATGATTACATTCATTGTGGGGAGTTGATATACGTATAAAGCACATCTTTATTCTTTTATATGTATCCTTGCCCTCTCATATTTATTTTATATTTATCATAATTACTAATATATATGTATTTTTTATAGACTAACCTATTTTGTGTTCTTCTATTTCTTTTTCCTCCCAAAGATAGAATTAATAGTATTTTGATTTTATGATGGAGAAGACTATGAAATTCAGAAGTGCTATTCTACTTATAGTAGTTCATATATCAGTATACAGAAGAATTGAGGTCTGAGTAAAGCGTAGGTATAAGATGGCTGATGGATAATGGGCTGACACCCTAAATAGTGCTGGCTCTAAAATCTGGCATTTCAGCTCCTAAACTTCTTGGCTATGAGTTTCTTCCATATCTAAAAGATAAAAAGTTGATGAATTTCTAGTTCAAAAGAGAAGTGCTTTGAAAATTGGATTAATGTGTCAACTGCTATTCTTTTCACTGAGAGAAAAGAATTACCAAGAAGCACGGAAAATGCAGAGTGTTCCAGTTCTTTTGGGCAGGCAGGTGATACAGGATGAAGGCACCAAACTTTAGAGGCTAGGCCTGGGTGAGCGGGGAAGACAGGTGTGGTAAGAGCACCCAAGATGGCTACCATGAAGGAGCAGATGCTGCATAAGTGGACAATGTAGGCACCCTTTGTTTTCATTTATTCTTGACTGCTCAGGTAGGAAGGTAATAAAAGAATGGTAGTTTAGATAGATATTGGGTTTCCTCTAAATCTAATATCTAAACCTAATATCTAGTATCTTAAGGTAAGGTAAGGTTTATAATAGGTGGCTTCTAGTGAATGCATCTCATTTCTCTGGTTCTTTTAATTGGGTTGCTTCTTCTGCAAGTCACTTCCTGATTGAGGAGTTGTTATTATTATTCAAAAGAGAGGCTTAAAAAGACTGAATTTCAAGTAAGCCCAGGAAAGTGAATGTGGTGAAGGATAGAGGAAATGATTTTCTTGACAGGAAAGAGACTAATAACTTTTGTTAATTGACAAAGCAGTCTGGGCTCTGTCAGCAGTATTAATTCAAGGATAAAATAATGATGCTCCAATTTCTCTAGCATTGCTATCACCCTAGCTAGTGCCATGTATCCAGAGCTGTCTTTTGGCTTCAGCCATCACAGCAAAAGACAGGGGGTAGGGGAGACATTTCTTTACAAGCCAGAGGACTTGATGGTATAGATTGCTCACCTTATATTTAACAGAAATCTCAATTTGAATGGATAGACTTTGTGGCATAGAGTGGGACAGAGAAACATTCACAAAACAATTTCAACAATTAGTCATCAGCTACTATGTAAATAATTTCAACATATTGAGAAACCAGGTAAACATTTTTATCATTGATTTGTAGATAATTAAATTTTATATAAAAACTGATTGTAAGTAAACAAAAATACAAAGCAGTACATTCTACATACACTAAGAATTCTCACCTTTAAAAACCTACAAATACATTTATTTTCAACATTCTAGTTAGTAAATTTTAAAGATCTACATGCTTTAAACATCTGTATGTGTTTATTTTCTCCTGTGAGCAGATCTGAGGATTTCTGCATCAGAGGTGGACTGCTATTTACTCATAGACTGTGTTTGTAAGGGCTTCCTGGCCCTTACTTTGGATTGATCTAGTGAAAGAAGATGCAGGCCTACACCCACAGAGGTCCAGAGGAAGGCTGTAAGATGAAAGCTGGACTTGAAAATAAGCTGGGTGCTTAGATTAGAACTGCTACACCGGAGTCCTGTTCTCTCCAGAGGGAGGTCGAGAAAGCTTATTTTTTAAAATATGTTTGGCAGAAAAGCAAAAGTTCCTTGGATATTACAACTCTTTGGAATGTAAATGTAAGACTTGGGAATTTATAACCCTTTGAATTATAAATAAATGGCAGAGATAAATCTTATTTTTCTCAGAAATAATTTCTGGTCTGCACTGTTCATAGCATAGGTATTGGAAAGGTTCACAGATGCCAATTGAAAGAATAGAGCTAGAATGCCTTAAGCTGTTCTGTAGGGGAGATTCTGGTCAGGGCTCAGAATACCAGAGGACTGATAGAAATCCAGAAGGTGAAGACCAGCCTTTGGAGGTTTCTGCTGGGAAGAACGACTGCATTGGTTGTTGCAGTCCATACAGTGTGTACTATGGCTTGATAGAAACTTTGTCTGCATTATGCTCATGTCCAGAGACTTTGGCTCACACTGAGATTAAGGGAAGCTCACTCATTCATCTGACAGAAAAAATTTCAAAGCACTCTAATGTTGAGATTGTGGTATGGCTGCTGATAGGAGCTTTTAGCCAGATTTATACTGAGAATCAAGAGCAAAGAGCACGAAAGAAAGTTCCCAAATAATGGCAACCTAGAGAGTATGCTCTTCAGGAATGGATTCCAAGTGGTCAGTGGTCCAGGCACTTGATCCTGACAGCCAAGAGAGAAGAAAATTTGGCTGTTGCTCCAGTTGGCAGCAGACCTTGACATCATCCAGGAGGTGCTGGTTTTAGGTGCATGCAGAATGCAAGAGTGTGGGGTTAAGAAGGCTTCTACCCAGGTTTCAGAAAGCCGGAAGGCCAGGCAGTGTGTCCCTGAGAGGGCAGCGTGTGAGGCTATGACTGTGAAGCCAAAACTGCAGTAGACTGCAAGTTTGGTGAAGCCAGGAATATGGGTCATCTAAGGGAAATGCAAGGAGGGATAGAGGGGGCCCAAGACAGAGTGAGAGCTACAACGACCACAAGTGCCACAGGGGCAGAGCCACCCTTGCCTTTTGGAGTTTCTATCTTGCCACAGATTACCTCAGATGCTGCACATGGAAATATAAGACTTAATGTTTGTCCTGATGGATTTTGGACCTGCTTTGGTCCTATTCCTCTGTGTCTCCGTTTGTAACTTTTGTAATGAAAAAGTCTGTCTTGTGCCATTGAATGTTGGAAGTGTTTTACTTTGTTTTCATTTGCATAGGAGCTCACAGAGAAGAGTTTATCTTAGATCTCAGAGGAGACTTGGGACTTGGACCTTTTAGCAATGCTGAAACTGTTAGGACTTCGCCAGCCCTTAGAGTTGGACTAAATGCCTTTTGGGTAATGGAATGTATCTGAGTCTGAGGGGACAGGGGCAGTCAGAATATTATGGTTTATGCCTGGATGTTACCCCACAGCCTCATGTACTCATGGGGTGGCTGAATTTAGAATTTGTAATTAATTCTTAGTCTATTGCTGAAATTAACAGCGTAAGTGCTACATCCACCCTAGGCTTGGTAGCCCACATACAATATAAGTGATGGAAAAAGACTTTCTCTCCATTTCTGTCCTGTGGCTTTTGGTATCTTCTGTCACCCTGAGTAGTGACCCCTTGCCATGCTACCCTGCCTTAGAGACAGCTGATGATGGACTGAACTCTCTAAAAACTGTGAGCTAAATAATACTTTCCTTCCTTAACTTAGGGTGTCAGGCATTTCATTTTATTAATGAAAGAAAAGTAACCAAGACATCCTGGGAGAATCAGGCCAGAGCAAATCAAGGCTCCACTGCTAGTTACTGTGTTGGCCTTACAGTTAGCATCCCAAAGTCTCAACACTAGACTTATGGTCCGAAGGAGTCAAGCAATATCTATTCAGAAATGACTCCAGAAGGAATATAAAACTTTGCAAAAATAGTTGTTGGAAATTTCCATTCACTTATCTATAGGTTTCCTCTAAAAACACACACAGATAAGGTGAACACATTGTTATAGTTTGGGTCTTGAATGACCCAAGAGAACCATTTGCTGAAAGCTGGGCTGGCAGTCTGTGGGAAGTAAGTGGTAAAAGCCTTAGGGAATGGGCCTAGGGGAGGGAGTTAGGTCAGCGGGGTGTGCCTGGGTGTAGACACTGAGGCTTAAAGTCCTTTCTGCCTCTCGCCATGAGATGAACAGCTTTCTCCACTATAGTAGTGTGCTGTCTCAGGCCCTGATACAAGAGAAACAGCGGGACACATGAACTGAAAACTTTGAAGTGATAAGTCCAAATAGACTTCTTATTAAGTTGGTTTATCACCTCTACTCATTGCCATGCTGGGAAGCTAACATGTGTGGCAAATTCTGAAAGCATCCTGCCCAAAGTTTAAAGTCCTAACCCTCAGTTCTAAGAAGGGGCCATGGTAGCACACCCAAGTAAATACTGAGCAGAAAAAAAGTTGTGGAATCTCAGGGTCACTTGGGTAAATGTTCCCGTTAATTAAATGGATGCCTGAGACTGCAAAGAGCCCAGCTGCGAGGAGCACTGTGTAGAGCCTCATGGCTCACGCTGGGTCTCATCAGTGTTCCAGCTGGGTTCAGGGCCCACTTGTAGTGTATGACTTAAAAAATCGGAAGTATTAGTTCACAATTGTTCAAATACCCCTAGATTTGTTAGTTTGCTCAAGGGTTCTCCCTCAGATATTTCAATAGTGAAATCAAACACTGAACTTTACTTTCTCCTCAGAAAGGTTATGATTGTGCTGATACTTTTTTTTTTTTTTTTTAATGAAAAGATAGCGCTTAAAAGTTGTTTTTAAAATTTTCCACTGGAAGTATATAAATTTGGAGTGAGAAAACAGATGATGCATATTTGTATAAATGTAATCCTTCAAGAATGCCACATTCAGACATGTTTAAGCTAACATGATTAAATAAAGCCCACCCTTTGTGGTTTATATACTACTTTTAGATTCTATTGGTGGAGACTCCAGGGGCTGAGTTTCAGGTCTGCTGCGTTTGCTGGGCACCTTTGCATCTGTGAACAGAAGGCTATAGATGGGGGATTCCTTAGTGATGACAGGAGGGGGTTACATTTATGTTTTTGAATCAGGGCATTAGAAAAGTAGTGCTTGAGAGATATATTAAGGTGCACAAATTTTACATGCATAAAACATCCAGGCCTTTACAATGCTTCTTCAACTGGATTTTCCATTTATGTCTCCTTTCCCCTCCGCCATAATGTTTTAATCTGAAAAATTCTTTCAGATTATGTGAAGTTAAAAATGTTGAGTGATGCACATTTAGGGGAAAACATAGGCAATTCTTCCAAAGTTCACAAGAAAACAGGAGGTCGATAAGGAAATTGGTGTTGGCATAGAGAGCGAAGGGGTCTGCTTACTTTCTCAATCTAAAAGAACCCAGATTAGCAGAGCCGCATAATTCAGATGTTCTGCTACATTTAAGGTGAACATACGTGGCATTTTAATAGGTTCCCTCCATCTCTGCTGGCCCCAGAACAAGGTTACAAGGCTGGCTGTTAACACAGAAATGTGAATGCATACAAACAGGATCTGTGTTTGTCAAATCCTTGCCCCATTCTGTTGACTTGGGAAGATTAATTTTATTCTGGAGAAGTTTCTCATTGAAAGGGCCCAGGAACATAGACTACACTAGCTGTAAAGGCCCCACCACAGCTGAGGAAGCAGCTTTGACACCACTGATGCAAGGACAGTTCTAGGACCTTCTATATCCCCAGAGGAAAAAAGAAAAGAAACAAGGAACACATTTATATGTTGAAAAAGCCCTCTTGTCTTCCTAATATGTATAAGAGAGACCATGAGCACCTCAGCCCAAGCTAGACTCCTGCTTCTTTGAAGCAACTGGAAAAGTAGATCTCACCAAGAGTTTGGTCCGTAAAGTGCTTGGACCTCTATTGGACATTAGGAGTGTCTGTCCAGTGCTGTGAGGCCAGATCCTTGACTCAGATGATAGCCACGGTAGAAAGGATATTCCTCTCCCTTGATCATTCAGAGAGTGGTTCTGGCCCTGTCCCAGTTTTTTCTTCTTATTAGTATATGTTGCTAGTCATAATAATTATATTCATTTTTTATATATACACGTACTACATCTTTTTTCAGTTTTTATATTTTTATTAGTCCATGTTTATAAGTACCTAATCACATTCTTCCTGGAAAATTGGTACATATGCATGGAATGTTTCATTAATTCTTTAAAATATTCTTTTAAATTTGCTTATTTATTTGGTACGAGGTTCTCACTACACAGTGTGGACGCCTAGTGATCCTCTTTTCTCAGCCTCTCCAGTGCTGAGATTGTAAGTATGTGCCACCATGACCAGTTTCAGTGGCCAGTGCTGCATACCCAGGGATCTGGAGTCAGCATGGCCCTGCGCTACTAGGGATCGAACCTGGGTCCTTGTGCTTGCCAGGCAGGTGCAAAGACAGCTGAGCTATCTCCCCATCCCTTTATTATTTTTTTACCCCCTTCCCCTCCCTTTCCTCTCCCTCCTTTGACCTCTTGATCTCCTTCCTATTTACAAAATATCTATCTTCTTATTTCTTACTATGTAAACTTCAGTTTGCTCCTTATTTATATTTTAAGTTTCTGGTATAAGAGAAACCCTGTGATATTTAAGTTGTATATTTAGGGGCTGGGGATTTGGCTCACTGGTAGAAAGCTTGCCTAGCAAGCTGGAAGACCTGGGTTCAGTCCTTGGCACCAGAAACAAAAAATAAATCTCCTCAAAAAATCAATTCAGCCCCAAAAATACAGTAAAAAAATTAAGTTGTGTGTTTGATTTATCTCACTTACCATCATGGTCTTAAGGGAGACCTCTAGATGGCTCAGGTTTATCCTTCTTCACCAGCAGTGTAGACTCCATTGTGTGTAAATACCGCAGTTTTTATCCATTCACCTGTTGATGGACACCTAGGCTGCTCGCAATATTTAGTTGTTATGAGTTGTGCTGCTGTAAATAAGGGAAGCACGTTGCCACTGCAACGCAATTGCAATATATTTACATCTTCTGGGCAAATATCTGGGAGGGGCATACCTGGGTCGGACAGAATCTCTACTTTGAGTTAGTTAAGGAATCTCCCTGCTGATTTCCATAATGGTTGTGCTGTTTGTATTCCCACCAACAATGTGGAAGTGTTCCCTTTTCTCCACAGCCTCGCCAGCATTTGTTATTATTTAATTTCTTCATGAAGATCCTTCTTGCTGGAGTAACATGGAGTCTCAGTGTTATTTTAATTTTCACTTCTCTAGTGGCCAGAGAAAAATGAGCATTTTTTTTTTCCATTTGTAGTTTTTCTGAGAAGTGTTAGTTCATTTGTGTTGCCATTTTTTGATTGGATCTTTTATTTTGGGACCTTTTTTTTTATTATTATTATTCTTTATACATCCTAGATATTAGTTTGGGGAATAGCTGGCAAAATATTTTTTTTGCAAAAGAGAAAATGTTTTGTTTGTCTACTGTGTTAGTTGTTTTCTTTGCCATGTAAAGATTTTAATTTGACATGTGTCCCCTTTTTGATCTTGATACTATTTCTCGCAACACTAAGTGGAGTTCTGTGCAGAAAGTCACTGACTATGCCTAAGCCTTCAAGAGTTTCACCTATTTTATCTTCCAGCAGACCAAGAGTTTCTGTTTTACACTAAATCTTTGACCCACTTTGATTTTAGCTTAGTACGTGGCCAGAGATAAGGGTCTAGATTCAGTCTTTTGCAGACAGATGTCAGCTTTCTCAGCCTCACTTGCTAAGGAGACTCCAGTGTATATTATAGCTCCTTGTCAAAGATCAAATACCTGAATATTCCTGGAGTTGCTCCTGTATCCTTTATGTTCTTCCACTGGTTCTCATGTCTGTTTTTATATGAGTCCCGTGCTTTTTAAAAAGATCACTATAGCAGTGTCATATATCTTGGATTTGAGGACTTCTGTGCCTTCTGCTTTGCTCTTGCTGTCCAGGATTGCTTTTGCTCTTCTAGGTTTCTTCTGGTTCCACTTGAGTTTTAGGATTATTTTCTCTAGTTCTACATGCTGTTGGTGTTTTGATTGGGACTGCACTACATCTGATAGAATTGTGGAAGTGTGGCCATTAGGACAACATTAGTTCTGTTTATCCAGGAACAGGGGATATATTTCCATTTTCTGATGTCCTCTTTGGTTTCCTTTCTTAAAGAGATCAGGTTAAATTAACTTCTAAGCATTTAAGTTTTCTTCATGATATTGTAAATTTTTAGTAAGTTTATTATTGTGTACAAGAATGTTATTTATTTTTGTGTGTTCACAATAGTATTCTATGACACTATTGAGTCTGTTTGTTAATTCTATCAGTCTTTTGAGAGAATTTTTTGTATCTTCTGCAGTGGTTCTCAACCTGTGGGTCGCAACCCTGGCAGGGGTCGAATGACCAAAACACAGGGGTCGCCTAAAGCCATTCTGAATCATAACTGTAGCAAAATTACAGTTTTGGAGTAGCCACCAAAATTATTTTTTGGTTTGGGATCACCACAACATGAGGAACTGTATTGTGGGGTCATGACATTAGAAAGGTTGAGAACCACTGAATTATAGGGCATCATGCCATTTGCAAATAATAATAATTTCATAATAATTTTGTCTGATTTATTTCACTTTTGAGTATGGTCTCAACTTGCATCCCTTTACCTATAAAAGTCTCCAATTTATTCTTCTTTATAGTTGAGTAATCCTACATTATAAAATGTAAATCCTACATTATAAAAAAGACTATACCTTTTTATTGATTCCTCAGCTGATGGTATTTGGGTGATTTCCAAACTGGCTTTACAAATTGTGCTGCTATAAACATGGGTGCACAGATATTACTGTGGTATGATGTTTTCATTTATTCTGGGAAGATATTCAGAGGGGAATAGCTGGCTCAAATGTGTTACAGCTTGTGTCTAGTCACCCTCACAAAGCCTCATACATTCAGGGGGTGGCTTCATGTGATAAATTTTTGATCCAATGCTGGGATTATGGGTGTGAGTGCCACACTTGCCCCTAGGCAGATAATCCGCATACAAATATGAGGAGGGAAAAGAGGCCTGCTGGCTGCTGCAGCTGCTGCTCCTCCTTTGGCTCTGGGCTGTTTTCTGAGTACTGAGCTGCTGTGCTCTGCATTGCGCTGCTCCACCATGGAGTCAGCCACGTGTGGACTGAGACCCCCTCACACACTGTGAACGAAATAAACCTTTCCTTCCATAATTTTAGGAATTGGGTGTTTTGTTGTAGCAATGAGGAAAAAATAATTAAGACAAATGGGACCTGTAATCCTAGTTTTTGAGGATTCTCCACACTTATTTCTACAGTGGTTTCACCAACCTACACTCCCACCAAAAGTGGAAAAGTACCCCCTCTCTACCCCTCCATCATTCGTTATTGGCAGATTTCTTGATAATAGCCATTCTTTTAGTGGTAAGATAGAATCTCAGTGTTGTTTTATTTTTCATCTTTTTGAGACAGGGTCTTGTTATGAAGTTCAAGATGGCCTTGAACTCATTTTTGTAGCCCAGCCTGGTCTCAAACTCACACCAATTCTCCTGTCTCAGCCTCCTGAGTGCTGGGATTATAGGCGTGCGTCACCACCACTGGTTTCAGTATTGTTTTGATTTATGTGTCTTGAATGACCAGTACTATTGAACATGTTTTCAGATATTTATTTGTTATTTATATTTCTTCATCTTATAGCAGAAGGATTATTGTCTATGGGAGATGGTATAGAAATAATAGAGTCTTTATTTGCTAGCGTCTCCTGTACATTCATCTGATTCCAAAGTTGGGGGCACATTTCTTTGTTCCCCTTTGCTTATATAGGTTTCTCAGTTGCTACAGCCACCATGCAGGAATGCGTGTCCACCCATGTGAGGAAGGTCACAGCTCTGGCACTGGAAATTATGGCCACATATGGGCATATGATCCACATCTGTCTTCTTTAATTGGTCCTGCTTCCTTTCTTATTCATGTCCATGAAGTTTTTACAAGGCAAGGGAAGGAATGGATGGTGGGGCAATTTAGGCAAGGCCAAATGGGCAGGTGGCCCAGCCCAGGTGTCTCCTGTCTCTAAACGCTGCATGCAAGGGTCAAACTGAGTTGATTTCTGCCTCAGTCTCCTCTTCTTAGAAGAGGAATAGGGCACTATGCTAGGACTCCTCTGGCTTAGAGTGCTGTCTTCTACAAATCTGAAAAGCGTATTTATCTCAGAGGCCCACCTTTGGATTGGGTCTTAAAATTTGGGGGATTTTTTTTTTTTAATTCGTCATGTGTTTTTTATTCTATTTTTGTGTGTGTGTGACATAAAACTTTATGCATTTCTGATGGTAATCCTTTGTCAGAGGAACAGCTGGTAAACTTTTTTTTTTTCTAAATCATAGTGTCTCTTCACTCAGATTTTTCTTGCTATGCAAAAGGTGTTTAATAAGATGAGATCTCATTTGTAATTCTTTATGGTAGTTCCTGTGTGACTGGATTTTTATTCATTCAATGTTTGCCTACACCAACATCTTCAAGAATTTTACCTATTCTATCTTCCAACAGATTTAATGTTTCTGATTTATTTATTATTTATACAGGGTATACAGAGTCTTACTACAGAGATCAGACTCATAGTGATCTTCCTGTCTTCAGCCTCCTAAGCACAAGGATTACAGCCACGTGCTGCCACACCCAGTCTCAATGGATGTCTCAGTGTGCTCTGGGGATAGAACCAGCATGGCATGCTGGGGATCCAATCCTGCTCCTTAGGCGCTTGAGTCTGCTGAGCTATCTGACCAGCCCTCTTAATGTTTCTGTTTTAATATTTAGATCCTTGATCCATTTGGACTTTAGCACAGAGTTGTGGAGAATCACACCAGTGACCCTCCTTGAAAGAAGAACAAGCCGGGGAGTGGTGGCGCACGCCTGTAATCCCAGTACTCGGGAGGCTGAGGCAGGAGGATTGGTGCGAGTTCGAGACCAGCCTGGGCTACAAAAGTGAGCTCAAGGCCAGCCTGAACTGCATAACAAGACCCTGTCTCAAAAAAGGCAAAAGAAAAGAAAAAAAGAAAGAAAGAAGAGCAGTTGTCTCCATTTTTTTTTCAATTTTTTTATTGCTTAAATTTAACAATGGTTATATTACATATTTTCATCATCAGATCAGTTTAGATTAATACATATAGGTATATAAGATTGATCAAACAATTAAACATTAACCTTTCTAAATCCACATTACTTTTTTTCTTTCTTTTCCCCCTTCTTTTCTTTGAAAGTTGACATATTGCATATTGTCCTCACAATCATTCTATATAGTGCAGTGTGTGGGCATGACCCACCTCCCTATTGACAATGCATAGAAAAAATAAAGAATGAAAAAAAAAAAGGAAAGAATATACTTCTCTTTGGACTAAGAGGAAGCAGATACATACACAGTCAAAGGTTTTGCAATTGCAGTGTACCACCAGTGAAGCTTGTGATGTTGGAGGCTATTGAATCTAAGCCTCCTAAAGCTCATCTCACCAATCTGCTCTGTGTTCCATGCATTGTAATTAAGGATTTTTTTTTTTTTTCTTGCTGGGTGGTCAAGGGCAAGTCGAAGCAAGACCTGTATAACTAAACATTCATTTTGTTTTTTGTATCTTCCAGGGTCAAATCCCCTCAGGATTAAATTTGAGACCATAGACAGTACTTTGTAGAACTGTTGTTAGTGTTAGCCTTCGGGACGAGTCACGGCCATTGCTTGGCCATTTTACTTTCTGTGAAAGCCTGAGAGAATGTTTTTCTCTGGGTGACTCTCCTTAGACGCACTGCAGTTCATTCATCCCTTTCCTCTGAGGTGCCATAATCTCCTTGACCAGGAAATTTGGGACACCTCTGAGTTATAGGATATTACAGCACAGGTTCTCTTATATCCTGGGTCTTTATTGACCTTGAAGGGCTAGGTCCAAAAT
>PVJA010046245.1:0-15219 GCA_004027025.1 Myocastor coypus | reverse complement strand
GACTTATTTCCCCTAGCCAGTTCCCCCCCCACAAACTATCCATCCCATCCTAGTCTCTGGTGGCATCAGGTGGTGTCCATCTCCCATTCCTTCCTAAAATGTGGAAGTAAGGTTCTACTCACCAGAATAAGAGCACTTGGGGTAACAGTAGGGTCCCCTCACCAAAAAAAGAAAAGAGCCCTGGGCAACAGAATAACCTGGGCATTACCTCCCCAGAATAAGCATTTCTGGGCTGAGGCAGGCAGGCAGGCAAGCAGTATAACTCAAGAGGCCCGTAGGCCAGGGAAGGGGTCCTTTTGTTAAAAGAGCTACTGGGTATTTTAAGGAAAAGCACCCTTGCCCAAGTTAAGAGCATTTAAACTAAGTTTTATGTGGTGGTATAGGAGGAGGTGCCAGTGTAAGGGTTACAACTTGTCAAACTAAGAATCCTAGGGCCCAGGAGGGAAATAATGTCAATCAGTAACATCCTTAGTGAATCAACAAACAAGGAATTCATTCCCCCTTCCACAATAGAGGGCCACAGGTTCTGGGAGAAAGGCTCCTTCACAAGATTAGGATGGGGACTACTGGGCAGACTTCACTTGTCTTCTGGCCCCTCATCCCCAATCCCTGACCTTAGTAATACTGGATTTTTAGCAACCTGTAAAACCAGGTCAACAGATGTCTATCTGTCCCTGTGGCATAGCCATGGGATTCCAAGCGGTAGGAGCCTGGCTAGGCCTAGGGAAGCAGGGACCAAGGCAAGGGGGTGGGATTTCCTTTGGGGGAGTTGAGGGGCACTTCCTCAGCTGGTGCTTGCATCCAGGGGTCCAGCAGGATCTCTTCCAGTGAGGGTCGAGAAGAAGGTTTGGGGGCCAGGCACCGACGGATTAGGGCGCAACAGTCTGTAGGTAAGAAGCACAGAGATTAGTAGTTAGCAAAGATACCAGTCCCTAGGAGGTATGGAGTCAGGTGGGTGGGGTTCAATGAGATCCTCACCTGGGGAGACATGGGCAGGGAAGTGGAGCTCAGCCTTCAGAATCTCCTGGTCCTTCTCAAAGGGAATGTCTCCACATACCATGTCATAGAGGAGGATCCCCAGTGACCAGACAGTAGCCGGGAGGGCATGGTACTGGTGTCGAGAGATCCATTCAGGAGGGCTATATACCCTTGTCCCTGTACACAAGCCAAGGGTTACTGCACTCCAAAAGTGCCCTCCTGTGCACCCCCTTCCCTGAAGCATGGCACTCATTAGAGCAGGGCCTCACTAGAGTTAACTCTATTAGAGCCCTCACTGCAGAGAACACCCCGACACAGATCGGCTTACCAGAGTTAAGTCAGCTGGACTTTGTCCAGGGGCCATGCCTAAGCATCCCCAGTACAAGAGTTCAAAACCCCATAGTGCTATGTACCACCTGTAATCCCAACATTTTTAGGGGGGGGCAGAGGCATTAGGATCAGGAGGTTGATTAAGCCCAGCACAGGCAACCTGAGGCTTTGCCCCTAATTAGAATGTAAGAGGAGTGTAAAGGCCCTGGGTTCAAATCCACAGAAAACAAAGCACCTTATAAGATACCATACAGGTCAAGTGTTCTAAGAGAACCTACTACTGCAACTCAAAAGCACTGACTCCCATGAGACGGAAGGAAGCCTTACCATCAAAGTCAGTGTAGGGCTCATCATGGAGTAGGGCACCAGAACCAAAATCAATGAGTTTGGCACAGCCCCGGCGGAGGTCTATGAGGATGTTCTCATCCTTGATGTCACGATGGACAACACCACGGGCATGGCAGTGCTGGACAGCTGCCACTACCTGGCCAAAGAAGCAGCGGCTTCGGACCTCCCCCAGAGGACCCTTCTCTGTGATGTAGTCAAAAAGGTCCTGGGCAGGCAAAGGGCGCTCAAGGACCAGCATGAAGCCCTCCGGTGTTTCAAACCAGTCAAGGAGGCGAATCACACCAGGGTGCCCAGTGCCTTCACCCACTTTCCAGAGCAGGGCCACTTCCAGAGGGCACGAGACAGACTCTGACTGTGGTGGAAAGAAAGCAGATAGATGTCAGACCGGTTATCTGAGGTAAACAAGGTCAAATTCTAGCTCCTTTGGCCTTCTGACTGTGGATCTGAACCTAACCCACTTTGCATCTAGATCTGTTATTTTTCAGCATAAGTGTTCTAGCCAAATAGTTATTGGAATGACCTGAGACAAGCCTACAGAACTACTTTTATGAGTAGAATGGGTTGTTTTTTCTTTTGTCTTTTTGAGACAGGGCCTCACTATGCAGTTCAGGCTGGCCTTGAGCTCACTTTGGTAGCCCAGGCTGGTCTCGAACTCACGCTGATCCTCCTGCATCAGCCTCCCGAGTGCTGGGATTACAGGCATGCGCCACCAAGCCCGGGTAGAATGGGTTGTTTTCTTCAAGGGCACATGCGAAGTACACATAGCGCCTGATAGGACAGAACTCAATTTTTGTTAAAATGGATTAAGAGAGCTGGGGAGATAGCTCAGTAGACTAAGCACTTGCCTGGCAAGTGCAAGGGCCTGAGTTCAATCCTCGGTTCTGCAAAAATAAAATGGATTAAGAGCCTTCATTAGAAAGGAGCATAGCACAAAAATGGGATCTAGAATGCATGGAGTGTTTTTCCATGTGCCTAGAACTGTGGCTGCCATATATTAAGTCCTACCTTTTCATTTGTTATATAGCTAAAAAACGATTACTTGCTAAACGCCTAGCAGAGCAAAAACTCAGTAAATGTTATCATGTGATATGCCGTCACTACCACAAAGCAACTAGAAGTATTTGTTCAATAACCTGAAGCACCCTGTAAGCACGACACCCAGAGGGAACATTTTTGCTTGAGGTGGAGCCCTCTACAGGCCACACGGATGACTTGCACAGCCGCAGATAGGATTTCTTAAGGTTTAAGAGCTTTGATAAGGCGCATGCACACCGGGGTCTCCTGGGTCTCACGGCCTGCGCAGGCGCAGTCTCCCAAAATGTCCGCCAGAGGGCGCACTTGCCTGCACACTTGCCCAGACCCACCCTGATGTCCCTTAGCTCTCTAACGGCAACTGGAGAGAAGCAGGCAGTATCACCATGGCAACTAGTGACCTCTGCCCCTCTTTCCCCAGCAGCATGCCCTGTGAGCAGCCCCAGAAGAAATGTTTGAAAGGAGGGCTGAGAAAGAGTTGGAGGCGAGAATCCTAGGCTTTGGGGGAACTGAGGTGAATCAGAACTGTGTCACCCCAAGAGAGTAAACATGGGATCATGGAAGCATTGTCACCATTGTAAGGCCCATGGAATCAAACGGCCTAGAAAATAAAGGGGGTGAGAAGGTGAGTTCATAATTACGAACAGCAGACAGGTCAAGGACACCAAAGGCACTTACCAAAGGGGACCAGCCAAGCACACGATTCCGTGGGATCACTTTAATAGCCACCTGGAGAGTTAAGAGGGCCAACCAAGCAGGTGACAAACTACCCCCCCTCCCCACCGCCACCGCGTCTCCGATGTAGACACTCTACACACTTCCAGTGTCCCTCCATCTTCTAGCACTCTAGTATTTCTGGTCCCCATCACATCACATCCCATCATGAGGCAGGGATTTTACCCTCCTAGTACCCAGAAGCAAGTTCATGTCTCTTGCCATCCTTAACCCTTCGTCTCCTCCTTAGTTATGAGGACCCCTCAATTCCAAGGACTGAATTTTTTTCTTCCTTCCTTTCATCCTTTACTTTTTTCCTTGCAGTAGTGGGTATCGAACCTAGGGCCATGTCCATATACTAGGCAAACGCTGCACGACTGAGGTATATTCTAACCACAAAACCGTAAATTTCTTGACATCCCAACTCTGTACCAGAATCCCGATCCTCTGCAGTCCACAATGAAAGCCTATCCCCCCAAAATCCCCCAATCTTGGATTGAAAGCCCCATTCTCACATATACAAGCATTAATTCCTTGCACCACTGGATCTGAGTCGTTGAGACCTCCCCCAGGTTAATTCATTGGACCTCCTGCATCTCTGCTCTGAAACCTCCTGCCCCTCCATATCCACCTGGTGTCCCAAAGATGCACACGTTCACAACCCCCAACAAACCGGATCCTGGTCCTCATGACCCTACTACGCACATTGCAGGCTCTCTCAGAATCACCAGCCATCCCAGAACCACAAGGCCCTCCCCCTACCAAACATATCTAACCCTTTCAAGACCCTCGTTGTAGATACAGTACCTGGAGCCGATCTGTAACCCGGTGTCCCGCGAAGACTGTGCCAAAGCCCCCCTTACCCAGGAGGGGGCCCAGTCGATATTCGGCCTCGAACGCTTCCCGATCCTTACCTCCTACGCAGGCGGAGGCGAAAAAGTCAGGGTGGTGGCGTGCTGAGCCGGGCTGTGCCTTCCTTCCCCCACCCTGCATGGCTACCCACCATTGCAGCCCACTCCACCTGGTCGCGATAGGGAGAGGCTGCACTCACCTGGCGGCAGTGTGGGGGTCACGGGGGGCACAGGCACAGAGAGCCCCTGCAGAGGTTTGGTCAACATGGAGGAGGCACTGCGCAGATTAAGCCCGCTGAATCCGCTGAGCCCACAGGGCGTGGAGGCCCGGGGCAGCGTGGCTGGAGAGCCAGGGCTGGGGGGCGCCAGGGTGGAAGGCAGGGAAATTGGTGGTCCGGAAGCACCCGCAGACTGCGCAGCGTTAAGACTCAAGGCGCGCACCAGGCCCAATGCTACTGAGCCGGGGCACGCGCCTCCCGGGAGAGTCGCCCAACGCGACAGCCCCGCCCACCTGGCTTTGATCAATCCGGACGCGGCACCTGCTGTACCACAGCCAATCGGAGCCAGTCCTAATTTGCATACCATCCTCAATGTTTCGAGTGTCCCTTATGCAAATACAGGCCTGGTTCTTCCATAGAGGCGGGGCCTGCATGCAAATGATGGGGACGCACAAGAGAAAACGGTTCTGGGAATCCCTTCGCAGCAATCGCATTTGTTTTGTTTCGTGGGGTTGGTGGTAGCGATGGTGTTGGTGTGTGTATGTGTATATGCTTAAAAAAATAACTGGGCAGCCTCCTTTCGTAAGAAGCAAGCAGCTTTGCTGCTGCTGCTGCTGCTGCTGCTGCTGCTGCTGCTGCTGCTGCTGCTTGGAGATTAGTGCGAGGACAATGCTAGGCCCACTAAGATTCCCAGCCTGGGCACAACCAGAGCCACGGTACTAACGTCAAAGACTAAATCTCTGCCCTAGACACTATCCAGTCTTCAGGGAGGGCAAATACCCTTGACCAACATGATAGGCACGCCAATCAAAGGCTGAGTTCAGGCTCCAATAGGCGCTGGCCTATGGTGTTTTGGCAGCCTTTAACCTAAACAGACCTAGCTGTGGGCCCAGTTGGCAGGTGTAGACTCTAGAATAGGGACTGGTCTTGGGGGAAGGGGGCTGTGCTTCCATGTGAGGGAGACCTTGACACAGGGAGCTTGGTAGAGCCTGCTACATACATAAACAGCCTTAGATGCTGATTTGTGAGAATTTCCAGCTATGGTGCCATGCCTCAGGCAGAAACATTTCAGACACACAAAAATTTCAAGACATACACACAAGACACATGATGTAAACTTTCCTGGTCACACATGGAGACAGCAAAACTAATGCTGCAGAAGTCACAATAATACACTGTTACGGAAAGGGACTCCTCAGATGCATGCAAACTTACACTGCCATGTGACGACACACAAGTGTCCTGCCAGACACAGTAACAAAGTTGTCACACATTGGCATCAGATACTGTACCAGAAACGAGGGACCCAGAATCTGTCACAAGAACGTACACAGATGCTCCAGAGATACACATGGATTATTCAAAGACAAGCATGAAGAGGCCCAATTGTCACAAACAGGGCTTGTCAGAAAAGTGAATATGGATAGACTTGGTGACATACACTATTAGACATGCAGTTTTGTCACCGACACTCTAAAAATAACTAGAATCTGTCACAGAAATACAATCGGACATCTACCCCATCAGACAGAAACCACAGATGCACTGTTAGACAGACCCACACATATAGGCTTTTGTCTCAGACACAAACTGTTAAGAGTTGCACACTCAATCACCATCTGACACACCTGGAAAGAAGTCCCTGACACAAACATGCCTGGAGACAAAGCTACACATGAGAATTTTGACTCCAAGTCACACACTTAGTACTCATCCATCCAGCACCACTGGAAGGTCTACTCTCAGCCTGCCAGGCTTTGGTAGAAGTACACATCTCCTAGACAAGTCAAACATCACAATCCCTGCCTGAAGTTTATTGCAGTTATTGGGGTTATTCATAGATAGAAACGAAAATGGGAATGGGGTGATACAGGGCAGCTCAGAAGATGATTCTGTCTTGAAAGACAAATAAGGTTGGTGGCTGAGGGCAGGGTCTGGGCAAGTTATGGATACAAGCCAAGGCAATGGGACAGAGTGGTAAGAGGCAAATAGGGAGCCCTAAGGTACAGAACTTGCACATTGGGAGAATTAGTAATGTCCACTAATATCCTTGAGCTCAGAGTATGCACGGTACTACTAATCGTACACTTTGAAGATGCTTACAGCAGCACAAATCTTTTGGTAGCAGACACCAGTCTTGCCCCTGTACCGCAGGTGCAACTCTAGAAACTTTTGAGAGCCCAAGGCCACACAGCTAGAAAAGTCTGAGGTCGCTTTCATATCAACCCTCTTAAGAAACTGAAGTACAGGGCAAGGTGGCATACACCTGTAATCCAGTACTTGGGAGGTTGAAGCAGGATTACTGTGTGTTCGCGATCAGACTGAATAGTACAACCGTGCTTCAAAAAGACAAAAAAGTCAAGGATATAGGTCTTCAGTGCACTGCCCCGTGGCAAGTGCAAGGTCTCCAGTTCATGGTACCCCACCCAAAACAAGGAAAAAAAAACCCTACTAAAAACCTAACTCAGGTGGAACCATCGTATTCCAGACACCCACCAGCCAGCCACACCCTCACCTGCACCTGGATTCTACTCAGGGGGAATGGAGACACAGGTTGTTTTCAGGGGCCAGTTAGCACTGGTTTCAGCTGGAGGGGACTTAAGTCTCAGGACTAGGAAGCCAAGAACAAAGGATTTAGCCATTTCATACTTTGGCTTCTGAAACCTGGTGGTGGGATGTCCTCAAGTCACTTCCGCCAAACTCACGGTGCTAATCAAGTGTCAGCTGTGCATTTGCAAAGCCTCTCCTCACCAAATTATCACAAGAAAGCAGGAAACACTGATGGTGAGAAGGGGGCAGGGCAGTTGGAATTCAGACAGGAAATTCAGTCTCTGCTCTCTGCCCAGTCTCTGGCTCCCATCTCCCCCTCCCCGCTTTGACCCCCTAGGAAATACAGTGGGCAAGAAGAGCCTGGGCAGAAAACAAGAAGGAGATTTTTTTGTTAATAGGCCCAAAAGGAGGCTTTTTTGTGTGTAGTTTTCCCTTGTTTTTGTTTCTAAGAGAAAGAGTCTTGCTGTGTTGCTGCCCAGGCTGGCCTCAACTCTTGGGCTCAAGTGATCCTCTGGCCTCAGCTTCATGGGTAGCTGGGACTTACAGGTGCACTCCAGCATGCTGCAGCAGTTTAATAATAAGCATTAGACTAAGTATGAACCCCAAGCCCCTGCACAGACCCTACTGGAAACCATGTGGACCTCAGAGGTTAAGTTGGCTCCGTGCTTCCTCTTCAGAGGCTCACCCACCCCCTTCCCCAAACAGAACAGAACCGCTCAGGAAAACTGACATTTGGTTTTATTGTGCCAAGGACATTACAGATGGTGGATCTTGTCAACACCTGCAGGGCACACATGCCCCATCTGCCAAGGCTGCTCCCACTCCACTCAAATCCTGAATGCAGCCATGTTCCCCAAAAGGCCCCCACATCAAGATTCCAGAGACTATTGGTGGTGGAAGCAAAAGGAATGCAGCAAGGTTTGGGTCTCATTGTCCAAAGCCACTCTGCCACCTGCCACCCCGCTCCCTATCCTAGGCCGTGTCCACCTGCAAGAAGCCAGGGGCCAGAAGGCAGTAGTGTGCACCCTCTGCATTCCATGGCCAGCCTGCTCTCCCTAAGCCAGAGATGCGACTTTCACAGAGCCAATGCTGTCATCTCTATCATTTCTGGCTGCTTAATTTTATAAGATAATTAAGAAAACTTCAACATTGAAGGCTCAGATAATCTTGGGATACTGGGAAAAGAAATATTCACCTCTTCCCTCCTGGCCATAAGTGTAAGGGTGGGGTGGCAAGTATTCTGATCTCAGAAGGGCACACAGACTTTCTTCCAAGCATCTCCTCTGGGACTGCCCTGGCTTTCAAGTGGTCTGGGAGCCTGTTGCCAACCTTTGGTACTCTTGCCTAATCCCCTGTGGAATGCAGGGATGGTATTGTGCAGGGGGCAACAGGGCACATGGTGGCTGTGGCAGCTACAAGGAGAGTAGTGTTGGGCTGGCCCCAGGGCGGCGGTGAGGGTGGAAAGAGTGGGGAAAAAGGTAAGGAGGCAAGAGGGAAGAAAGCCAAAGAAGGTGGGGTGGCACTGGAGGGCAGGAAGGGGTGTCGGGGAGATGGTATCCAGTCCCCAGGTTTCCATCAACTCTTGTCTGGGGGTGGGTCTCTGTGCACTTTGTTTTTCTTCATACTGTCTAGGTATTCCTGTTGGGACACTGCCAGCACCGATGCTAGGATCTCATCATCATCCCAGTCGTTCAGACCTGCTGGGCAGGAGAAAAGAGGACAGGGATGATGGGGCACCCACGGCCCACCTCCACTCACCCTGAGTGATGTGTGGCTTGGAGAAATCTCATCCAGCCCTTCTCACTCCTTTCTCGAAAGAGGAGGTGCTCCAAGGCCTGTGAGCCCCACTAGAACCCTTCTAGGGCAAACAAGTTAGACCAGAAAACTCCTTCCCTCCCAGTACATTTGGTTGGTTTGTTGAGATGGCCAGAGTCTCAGAAACCCCGGCTTAGGACTTGCTACATGTTCTAGCCCTTGCCAAAATGTCCCATCCCCAAAGGCTTACCAAAGGCAGAAGGGGACATCTGCTGAATGAGGGCCCGGCACTCCAGAGCAGGGTAGAGGGATACAAGTGGAGAGGTGGCCCGGTCGGCCCCTGCTGAGAACTGACTGCTTGTACCTGGGACAGACAGAGAATCAGAGGGCAGACCCAGGACCCAGGTAGGGGCCCCTACTCACAGCCATGTGTCCTGGGAGCAAGGCACTGACCTGGTGCACAGGGTGAGGGAGGTTTGGCAAGCGCTAAGACAGTGCCTGGGGAGGGAGGCTTGATGCCCAGCTCAGCATGAAGCTCAGGGTGCTCAGGTGAAGAAGCTGAACTCCTCTGTCTTGGGGACCGGCTAGTCCACTCCTCTAGGCCACTGGAGGCTGCTGCTGTGGCTGAACTACACGTGGCGCTGGCTTTCCGGGGCTACCACAAGGAAGGAAAAGGTAGTAAAAGCTAATGCCACCCTCCCATGCCCCAGTACCAAGTGTTTGCTCCTGTCCACTGATACCAACTATGAAAGTGTCCATGTGCACCATCCTTCACACTCACAGGGAACCACAGGACCCCTCATAGGGCTGGGGTTAAGCCTCCTAACCCAACCACTCACAGGAAAGCCTACTCTGACCTTCACTATAGATCCTAACTTGAATCCCTTTCAACACCTCCATCCCTGCCAGCACCCCTGCCAGCCATCCAGACTGTGTGCAGCAGCCTCCTGCTTACTGCTTACTGCACCCCCTCACCCCTCTGCTTCTTCCCTGGACTCCAACCCTGCACTCTGCACTCAGGGAGATTCGGCTATACCCTAACTCAGATCCCACAGTCCGTCTGTTCACAAACCTCTCATCCTTTTCCTCTATATTCCGAGTAAAAGTCCTCACCATACCCCCAAGTCCCCATCCCACCTGGGCTAAACATCTCCCAGTCTCCATGAACTACACTGCCTGGACTCCAGATCCTCCCTTTGCAGTGTGTCCAAATCACACAACGTGCTGGGTCCCTGCCTCCCCTGCAAGTGTGCTCTGCTATCACCTGCTCTGAAGCCCAGTGTGACAACACTTGTTGAATTCCTACCCAGTTCACTCAGCCCTACTTATTCTCTTTTCCTTGGCTATGCATTTTGCATCTGTCATACTCCCAAACTTATTTCATTATGAATATTCTGTTTCACACCACAAAAATACAATCATCATGAAGACAATGACCTCAGCCTGCTAGGCTCATCAATATATCTTGCCATACTATACTTGAGCACTGCTAGCATAGGATTGCAATATATTTTGTGTGTGTGGTAGTGGAGCTTGAACCCAGGGCTACATTCCCCAGTGTTTACTAATTTATTTTCAGAGAGGGTGTCACTAAGTTGCCATGTTGTCCAGGCTATACTCTTAACTTGCAATCATCTTGCCTTAGCCTCCCAGGGTACTGTAGAATTACATGCAATAAATACTTTTTCAACAGGAGCTGGGGAGATAGTAGAATAAGTGCTTGCCTGGCAAGTGCAAGGGCCTGAGTTCAATCCCCAGTTCCACACAAACAAAAAAAGTTATGATAGCACACACCTGTAATCCCAGCACTTGGGAGGCTGAGGCAGGAGGATTGTTCTGAGTTTGAGACCAGCCTGGGCTACAAAAGTGAGCTCAAGGCCAGCCTGAACTGCATAGCAAGACCCAGTGTCAAAAAAGAAGAAAACTATTTGTTGAACAAATAGCTTTTAATATTTATAATCACTGCACACTCCTTATGATTCTTCAGATGGCTGTCTCTACCCTGTTCTCTGCCCTAACAATTCAACCTTTTCCATGAACAATGGCCTGAGCCCCTACCTCCATGACCAGGGTCACAGGCCCTGCTCATGGGACTCATCTGTTTTTCATTGGATGAGATCTCTCAGTTCATAGCAGGCCAGATATAATTTCACATCTTGAGAGCCTAGAATGCAGGGACATTGAGCAAAAACCTCTCTGAAGCCATTTATTGCTCCATTACCAGCAGCAGCTGCTGCTCTCCCTCATACCTGAAGAGCCCATTCCACACAAGTGCTGGGTATTGTAAGGCACAAGGCCAAGACTTGCTATATTTTGGCGCTGGGAGCTTCGCTCTTCCCCAGGTGTCAGAATCAACTTTCTTGCTATTCATTTGTTAACAAAACATGGGAAGTACAGGGTTAATGGCCAGGCTAGGGACAGAGCCTATGACTCACCTGGCTGGGGCCTCGGACCTGGCGGGCCTGCTTCTCCTGATCTCTCAGCCACTGCAGGTAGGATTCTCGAGCTACCTGCTCTTCTATGGCCTCATTCGTGGCCTCCCAGTCTGTGGCTCGTTTCTTGTCTTCTAACATTTGCTGTTCAATCCATGATTCCTCTGAAGTTTTTATAGCATTCTTCATCAGGGACTGCTCTGCAAACTGCAAGGGGGCAGAGGAACAGGGATATAGATGACACCTTGAACTTGGCCAAAAGCCAGAATGGGTTGAGGAAGGTAAGCTCACACAACCCAACAGTACAAGACAGAAAGCCAGGTACTCTGGCCTAGTACCATTCCTGGTAGACTGCGATTAGGACTTAAAGGAAAACAGCCTTGAGTTGTAAGACCAAATTCCTGCACTCAGAACCCCTGACCCAATTCCAAGACAAGCTGAGGTTAACTCTGGGGGACCATGAGCCCTTAGCATAAGTCTACATTTCCAGAAGCCCCATCCACTAATGACTCAAGTCACACAAAACCCAGGCTTTCCTCACATATGCCCAGATGGTCAAAGAGAATGGATGACTGGAGAAGTGAGCTACACGGACATACAGTGGGAGAGGGATAATCAAGACCGACAGGGCTGAAGAAGTTATGGAGTTGCACAAAGAAATGGGGCAGTATGTGCATGATATGGGAGTTGTAGGACACTATATGGCAGTATTATATGTCAGGCTGTGAAAAACAGCATTTTAAAAAACAAAAAATAGCCGGGCGTGGTGGCTCACGCCTGTAATCCCAGCACTCGGGAGGCTGAGGCAGGAGGATCGGTGCGAGTTCAAGACCAGCCTGGGCTACAAAAGTGAGCTCAAGGCCAGCCTGAACTGCATAGTGAGACTCTGTCTCAAAAAAGACAAAAAAAAAATAAAATAAAATAAATAAATAAATAAATAAATAATAAAAAAATATCAGAATGTAATACATAGAGTGGGTGCAAGTATTGATACATGGGGTTTAGTTAACATTAAGATAAAAAATTATTTCAATATACATACTACCACACACAAACACACGTGTGTTCTAAGTAACAAGCTAAAACACAATTTTCTATAGTGGAGAATAGTGAAAATAACATGTAACTTTACATGGTGGCACACTTCCGCAATCCCAGCAGTTAGGAGGCTGAATGAAGCAGGAAAGGATCACTGGGATTTCAAGGCCACCCTAAACTAGATGTCGGCCCATGTCTCAAACAAAAACATACGTAAATTTCTACTAGAACAGCAATTACAGGCTACAAATATTGCTCAATGGTAGAGTGCTTAGTTGTCTAATACATGAAATGTCCTGGGTTTCTCTAGCACCTTAAAACAATTAAAAATAGACAATCTAAACCTATAATTTGGAGCTGGGGAGGTAGCTTGGTGGCACAAGTGCCTGCCCGGCAAGTGCAAGGTCGTGAGTTTGAACCCGGTCCCGGGAAAAAAAAAAAAAAAAAGATACAGGCATGGTAAACAGTGTATCTAAAGATGTTCTCTGCATGAGAAAGTAGCTCAGGGACAGATTTTCTTTAAAAAAAGATGTTCAGTATCATTTCATTAGAATATTAAAACAACAATGAACCAGGTGTGGTCACAGATATCTGTAATCCTAGCACTTAGGAGGATCACTGCAAGTTTGAGGCCAGCCTAGTGACTTAAGGACAGCCTGAACTACACAGCAAGATAGTATCTCAAAAACAACCCAAAAACCAAAAAGATACCGCTGTACACCTAAAACAATGGCTAAAATCTGAAGCACTGACAAGATCAATTACTAGAAGGATGTGGAGCAACAAGAATTGTTATTTGCTATATTATGGTGGGGATGCAAATCTGCACAACCACTTTGAGAGATTGGCAGTTTCTTATAAATCAAAACATGGTCTTCAAATCCTGCAATCTCCCACCTAGACATTTATAAAACTGATCTAAAAACTATGTGCACAAAAAAAGCTGCACACAGCACTTAACAGAGGTTTTACTCATAATCATCAAAAGCTAAAATCAACCAAGGCCTTTTAGTAAGTGAATGGTTAAACAAACTGGTGCCTCCATAAGTGGAACAGTAAGCGATAAGAGAAAATCAAGCTAACAAGCCAGGAAAACACATGGAAGGGCCTTTAATGCGTACTGCTAAATGAAAGCGGTCTAAAAAGTTCACATTGTATGATTCCAATTATATGATATTCTTGAAAAAAACCCACGAAGTCAGTAAACAAATCAGTGGCTGCAGGAAGATGGAGGGAGAGGAAAACAGATGGAGAACAGGAATTTAAAGGGTGGTGAAAGGGTAGTGAAAGGATTCTGAATGATCCTGTAATGGTTTAATGGTGGATACCTGATGTTGTTATCCAATTGTAAAAACCCTTGGAACCTTACAAAACAAAGACTGAACCTTAACCTATGCTGTTTTTTTTTTAAAAAAAGTCATTAGGAGGTGGCGATCCCACCTGGAATGCAGACTAAATGAATTACAATTACAAATGTATGCAAGAACTTCAGGTAGGGGGGTTGGTGACTTAAGCCACTTTGGCAATGAATGAAATCTGTAACACTAAAGGCAAAAGAGTTGTGCATATCACTGTGCTCTATGGGGTATGCGTTAATGAGTCTGTCCTTGCTATGCAAGCAGCAGCTGTGTAAACACATGCTGGGGTGGTGGGGCTGGGTTTCTCACCTTGGGTGGGATTACTGAAGAATACCAGAAAGCTAAAGATGCACGTGCTAAAAGAGTTTGTTGAGATGACTACATATAGAACTTTTTATAGGTGTTTATACACACGTTAGTACACCATACTACTCTGCTCTGTTAGATAAGAGGGTCTAGAAATAAAAATCTAGTAGCATGCAAACAGCATACTCAGCACCTTGAGTTCCATCTCCAATAACCTCTAATAAAAGGTTCCAGAGCTCCTTGGAAAAACAGTTGATTGTGAGAGCAAGGTAGGAAATACACAAGATAAACCCGAAAAATCTTGTCGCATTCAAAAATAAGGATGTGAGGGGCTGGGGAGATAGCTCGGTGGCACAAGTGCCTGCCTGCCAAGTGCAAGGTTGTGAGTTTGAACCTGGTCCCGCAAAAAAAAAAAAAAAAACGAAAAAGAAAAAGAAGGATGTGCTTCTTTCAAAGAATGTTTTAACAGGGGCTTCAGGAGCTACCTCAGAAGTAGAGCATTTCCCAGGCACATACTTGGTCCTGGGTTTGATCCCTAATATCATGTGGGGAAAAAAGGCGGGAACAGTGTGGCCAATAAAATAAAAGCAGAATGGGATTGTAACACCAGGTATAAAGTAAACATCTTTAAGTGGATAGTGAAATAAATGAGTAAATAAATGGGGTGTAAGAAACCAGATCACACTTGCACAGCAATTCCAAATGATTTGCATAGGTAGTATGCCCTAAGCTAAGCAACAGTTCCTTCCTAACAGTACAGTATGGAAAAAGTGGGACAGAATAAGGTAGAGAAACCTAATGAACACCAGGTGCTAGGTGCTCAAGGACATCAAGTCATAATAACATTCCCAATGTGTTTTCGTTGTTTACCTTTTTTTTTTTGGTATTAGGGACCCAACTCTGAACCTTGTACTTGCCAGGCAGGCACTTAGGCTGCTGAGCTATATCCCCCAACCCACTTTACTTTTATTTTTTGAGACAGGGTCTCTCTCTGTAATTCAGACTGTCCCCTAACTAACTACATAGCTCAGGCAGGCCTGCAACTTGTAGCAATCCTCCTTCAGCCTCCATAGTCCTGGGACTATAAAAGCGTGTGCCGAGCAAGTACTTTAATGCATATATTTATAATGTAATAAAAACATCACTTCTGTGATCTTCCTCCCCAAGCCCACATTCCCAGTGTAATCTTAAGAACAAGAGACATGGCCGGGCGTGGTGGTGCACACCTATAATCCCAGCACTCGGGAGGCTGAGGCAGGAGGATTGATGCGAGTTCAAGACCAGCCTGGGCTACAAAAGTGAGCTCAAG
>PVJA010046244.1:0-15220 GCA_004027025.1 Myocastor coypus | reverse complement strand
TTTCAGAACCTTTGTTTGTTTATTCACTCATTTTTATGGCCGGCTCAGCCCGCCCCAAGGGCAGGGCTGGCGCAGCATGTGGTGCCAGGGATCAAACCGAGGTCCCTGAAGCTACCCAAGCTTTCCCAAGCAGGCGCTTTAGACCACTGAGCCATCCTGCCGGGCCCCAGTCTGCTGATTTTTAGCTTCGTTTTTAAAAGAGATTTGGAGCCAAGTGTGGTGGCGCACGCCTGTAATCCCAGCACTTGGGAGGCTGAGGCAGGAGGATTGGTGAGAGTTCAAGACCAGCCTGAGCTACAAAACTGAGCTCAAGGCCAGCTTGAACTGTACAGTGAGACCCTGTCTCAAAAAGACAAAAAAAAAAAAAAGATTTGGTACAGGGTCTCACTATGCAGCTTGGGACTCCTAGTGATCCTCCCATCTCACCCTCCCCTGCACTGAGATTACAGATGTGCACCACAATGCCCAGTTTCAGTGCCCAGTAGGGCATGCCCAGGGTGCTTAAGACCAGTAAGATATCTCCCCTGACTTTTACTCTCAAAATCAACAACAGCCTTTGCTCTGCAGGAAACTCTTAAGAAATACTACTGTATCAGCCTAGTGTCTTTAAACCTCCATACGTGCCTCTCCCCCGCACCCCCCACCTAAAAGCTTTTTATTTTTCCAGTACTAGGATTTGAATCTAGGGCCATGTGCATGCTAGACAAATGCTCTACAATGAGCTACAGGCTACACACTTTATTTTACAAGGCAAGGCATCACCAACTTATGCTGGCCTTAAACTTGCAATCTCCTTGACTCAGCCTCCTGAGTAGCTGGGATTACAGGTGTACACCATGGCACGACTTCAGCAGTTTTTTCCTTTTGAGACATTGCTACACAGTTCAGGCTAGCCTTGAACTCACTAAACAGCCCAGGCTTCCTTTGAATTCTTGGCCATCACACCAGAATGCTAGGTCAATTTTGCTCATAGAGAACAGATACCTACAACCTGAAGGAGCTTAGGCCTGTCTTCAGTTCTTGCTCTAACACCTGGCACACTCAGCCTCTGAGGCTCCAGTGCTAGACAGGGCTGACCTGTCAGCAAGGCTACCGCAGAGCTTTTGATTTTTTTTTTTTTTTTTGTCTTTTTGAGACAGGGTCTCACTATGCAGTTCAGGCTGGCGTTGAACTCACTTTTGTTGCCCAGGCTGGTCTCCAGCTTGCACAGAAGCTCCTGCCTCAGCCTCCCAAGTGCTGGGATTACAGGTGTGCGCCACTATGCCTGGCTTACAGCAAAGCTTTTGGGGCTGCAAAACAGGAATAAAGGGCTGGGGGAAGCAGCTTTGCAGTAGATCATGTGAAGCCTGGGCTCGACCTCCAGCTCCAAAACGAAACACCAGAAATAAGCAGATGCTGTATAAAAACTGTTCCCAGGGGGCTGGGGAGATAGCTCCATGGCACAAGTGCCTGCCTGGCAAGTGCAAGGTCATAAGTTTGAACCCCAGTCCCACAGGAAAAAAAAAAAAAAAAAAAAAAACCTGTTCCCAAAGAGGAGCCACAAACTACATCTTGTGATCCCTGGGCCAAAATACTTCCCTTACAGCTGAGGACATTATTATTTTTACTAGGAAATGCCATTTAGGGTTACTAATACGTAACTGGCAAAGGAAAGAGAGGGTGAGAGAAAACATGCATCCTCTGCTACCATGAGGAATGATGTTGCATGTGATGCAAAGTGGAGAGCAGGTGTGGGAAGCCAGGTGTGTAAGCAGGGCTGGCCTGGCACCTGAACAGGAGGGTGCAAGATCCAGGGAGCAGCCAGCGCTTGCTGTGGGGCAGCATGGGCCATGGGATGAGGTAACTTCTGTCACTCAGCTACCCCTGAGCAGCAACCACCACTCAGAGGGGGAAGGAGATACTGAAATCCCCAGGGCATTCACCTCTGCCCCTGGGAGAGCAGGGAGCCACCCAAGCAGGCAGATCCGGGCTGTTCTGAGACTGGGGCCCCAAGGAAATAAGATGTTAGGAGACCACAGTTTTTCTATTTTTATGACATTTTATATAACTCATAAAACAGTGCTTGTATAAAAATTCACACAAATTTCTAGACAGCATACAATTTGAAAAAATGTCCTGGGTTTTTGTTACATTCAGTTTTCTAAGGATGCACTCAAATCAATGGTAAAATCCAGACAGTATTCGACAATTATCTTTGGTAAAATTATTCTCATTACTTTGTCTCCTCACAGTATTAACTCTAATATCCACTTTGTGCAGGGTCTGCTCTTATTAGGATGTCAGAAATACATTAAGGCTGGATCTACCCAAGGTGAGGCCAGTATTTCCAAATAGCAGTGCTGGTCCCCAAGGCATTCACCCACACTTCAGAACTGAGGAGCTACACAGCCACAGAGCCTCCACCAGGCATCACCGGCTTCTGCCAAACAGGCACAAAGCAGAGCTCTGAGAAGAGGTATTGCTGCAGTGGGGCTGGGCCCTCTTTCCATTCAAATAGCCAAGCCATTGCCACCAAGCAGATCCCACTGTTGGTTAGTGACTGATGCAGACAGCCCCACCCCAACTTAAAAAGAAAAAGAGCACTGGGGTCAAGACGGAAGAGGGAGGCACATTTGCACTCAGGACAATGGACACTTCATTCCCTGTCAAATGTTTGTCATCAAGTAGACACGGGCACGAGAACTGAAGCAGGATCCAAACACAGTACATTCCAGACTATCCTCATACATTCTTTAACACCTTGTTAACAGAAAACCATGACCACTACCACCTACTGTAACTATTTTACTTAACCTCAGAATGTGTCTGTGCTAAATCTTTAGCTCTTGGGATATAAGGCAAAAAGAGACACAGAGATAGAGGGGAGCGAAAAAAAGACCAAACACATAAAACCAAAAAATTCAGATGGAGAAAAGGAACAGATTTTAAGAAACACATTAGATTCTGAAAAAATAAGCATTTTTGTACTCTATTGCTTCACATAAAAAGCACACCCACTGGAGCCACCTGTATGGTGGACAAGTCCAGGGGACTAGAAGCAGCTCCCCAAGTGTAGCCACCCACTTCACTAAAAGGGATCACAGGTTCGGGGAGATGCTCCCACACAGGAAAGGTGTAAAGGAAACCACCAAAACGCAGTTTCTAAAACTGGAACATGCTCTAGTTTACAAAGACATTTAATTCTTACAACCTGTCAATTTCTCTAATGTAAGTAGACAAGAACTTAAAAAATTATTGATTGTGCTTCTAAAGTTGTAGGGTCACATTCCACTCTCTAGAAAGCAGGGTAATTTTCACATGGCTTGGAATCCTCTTGGATACACCCTAGACACCAGAGTAAATTCCACAGAAGCCCCCAACCAGCAAGGCTGAGGGTAGAGCGCCACAGCCATCTTTGGGTAAGGGGGTGTGTGTGTGCATGTTCACATGTACAGTTGCAAGACTAAGGCAAAGAGAAAGGCCCAAGTGAGGGGGAAAGGGGAGTCGCCTGGCTGCCACAGTTCTTTCTATCCAGGTACAGAACTTGCTATCCCTGTAGGCTTCCTCTCTCTTGCTTCCTGCACATGTTCAACGTGTGGGTGTGTGACACAGAGTGATCATGTCCCTGTGTGTTCCTCAACTTCAAAAATACAGGTTTGTAGTTTCAGCAGTAATAGTCTGTAATGATACAGAATAGCAATTTCGCATTGCTTGAAGTCTGTGTTGTACATATATAAATGCCCACTGGTTGCAGGCAAACCTATGTCCTAACAGTCATTGGAACTAACATTCTAGCTGCGTGAAGGAAATTCACAGATTATTTTTGCATTTTAGGATAGCAAAATAATAAATCATTAGGTGAAATCTGTAACCTTCCACAAGGGTTTAATGACTACCTGGTTGATTCACTTATTTTCAAGGTCTCTGGCAAGATGCAGTCAACTCGGATTAGATGGTTTTCTTTCCCCTTAAGCATGTGACTCCCATCCAGGGCGAAGTACTGTCTTTTAGGACACAACCTGTCACAGGGTCTCCTGGTTAGCACTTCTAAGAGCAAACTGCTGGCTTAGTGAAGGCACACCTTCCCAGTCAGCAAGGAGGAAAGGGATGTTGCACTTCAACCCAGGAGACAGGTCAGGTGGCAAGGCAGTAGAACCTAATAGAGGATCTCAGGAGAAAGTTTTGAGTAGACCTGGAAGGACACAAAAGTCCTATCTGAAATGGCCTCTGTCTTTCCAAAACCAGAGATTCCCAGGAAGCTGAGGCCACGGCCCAGGCCCAGCTTCCCAGGAACAAGGATGTCCTGCTGTGGGAGGAGCACATACAGGTTTGGGGAAGTCACCGTGTAGCACCCAGAACCCGGATTTCACACAAATACCCACAAGGAAAACAAATAATTCTAGTGAGCCCAAAGGGACCCACCCTTAAATCAAATAAGAAGCCACATACCATACATACTGTTTTCCAAGAAAACTTAACTGGCCTTCCAACCAGCACCCACACACAGACAGGGAACGGGCATGGAACAGAAGGATGCAGCTCACATGGAGACACCACAAACACAGGCCTCCATGTCTGTCTACATTCATATCATCATCATCCAGTGTTCTCATCTACAGAGGGGGCACCACAGGCTGCCCAGGCAACAGTGTGCACAACCTGCCTGGGTGCTGTGGTGGGAGGGGCACCACGGTCAGAACAAGCTCACCTCGCCGTTCCTGTACCATCCCTCTCCCACCATCAAAGGGGCATCTGAGCCTTCCAGAACCAGATGTTAAAGACAAGGTCAGGGAGCTCAGTTTTTACCCATCATGCATGAACATGGCACTTCTATAAAATTCATAAATCTGAAATCATCTTTAAAAATCCTAGCACCTTACTCATCTTACAGTACTTCCGCTGACATAGTTAAAAAGATTTTTTTCCTAAGTAAAATGGCCCCCAAAGAGCCCACTGATTTTTGCTTTTTAAAAAAGGGTATCAGTTTATTTAAAAAAGGGTGGGTGGGGAGGGGGTAAAACGGGAGATGTAAATGTGTATAGAGAACAGGAGCCACCAAGTCCACACTCAGAACCAGAGGGCTGCACAGGCCACGGCCAGAGATACAACCCTGCTCCTGTGGTTCCTCTGCTCTCTCAGCCACCATCTACCAAACTCCAGCAGCCACTCCAGGGAATGTGGGACAGCCATGAGGACAAGTGTAAGAAATCAAAAAATTCAAGGCTCCTTTCTTGTGGTTGGGTGGGTGTTTATGTGTGCAAAGGTAGGAAGCCATTCCCCATGGACATAAGGTGCCTGCCTGTGAATACCATACACGTGCTCCACAGTGACGCTCAGCCCTAGTGATGCCCAGCGCTCAGACTCTGGCCATCCTAAGTCTCTGGGCAGCCCACAGGCCCATCATTTCTCCACCTTCTTGGCTTTCTTGAGGATGTCACATTTTTTCCTATTGGGGCGGCGACACCGCTCATCGATACTTGGGATACATTCATAATGCCACACCTCCTCCATCTTCTCCACTGGGTAGACAGCTTCCACGTAGTGACGGATGAGCCTGAGCCGAGTAGGGTCCAGCTGCTTCTTGTTGCAAGCCCCAGAATGGTTATATTGCAGCCGGAGGTTCTCAGCAGTGAAGAGTTCAGGGAAGAGCCTGACGAGGAGCCGGGCGGCAAAGTTGCCCACAGACAGGCTCTGCTGCACGATCTCACGCACCTCCTTGTCTGACAGCAGGTAGGGAGAAGGCACAGGGAAGTCAGGCGAGGGGACCACCAGCTCGTCCAAGGGGATCTTGCAGAAGTCCTTGCTGCTTCGTTCTGGTGGAAGTGGGGGGCCCTCGTATTCCTCCCGGAACCTCTCAGTGTTGAGGGCATAGCTTGCCACATCCCTGCACTCAGGGCCTGGGACATGCACCTTGCGCTGTTGCTGGTAGGAACGGCGCTGCTCAGTGTCCCGGCGCCTACAGCGCTCATCCAGCTTGCCCACAAACTCCAGGGTCCACACACGGTCATTTTTGGCCCGGGGATAGAGCAGCTGCACATAGTGGCGGATCAGTTTGATGCGAGCTGGGTCCAGCTGCTTCTTTCCCAGGGAGCCACTGCAGTTGTACTGCTTTCGCAGGTTCTCATGGGTGAAGAGCTCAGGGAAGAGGTGCACCAGTAGGCGGGAGGCGAAGTTGCCAATAGACAAGCTGCTCTCATAGATGCTGCGCAGCTGCTCCTTGCTGAGGAGACAGTCACTGCCTGGCACCTCAAAGTCAGGATGTGGGATGTCCAGCTTGTCAAAGTCAATGGGCACCAGCCAGATCTTCTTGGAGCGCCGGCCGGGTCGCTCGCCCTCAAAGCTGTCTTCCACCTTGACCACAGAGATGTCATCTGGGAGGCTGGAGGAATCGTAGCAGTCGTCCCGTGGGGCTTCCCCCTCACTGCCCCCCTCTAGTCCCAGGCCTTCCAGTTCATCATTGAGGCGCTGGGCACACTGCTGGAGCCAAGCTTCCTCCTCTTGCATGTCAGGGAAGTAGATCTCTGTGTAGTTGCGGATGATCTGCAGCCTCTGCGGGTCCAGCTCCTGCTTGCCACCATCTCCGTAGCAGCTGTACTGCTCACCAAGCTTCCGGTGGTCAAAGAGCTCAGGGAAGAGCCGGCGGAGAAGGAAGACTGCAAACTCGCCTGGTGATGAGGCTTCGTCCAGGAACTCAGTGAGGTCCTGTGTGTCTACCACATGGTCAGAGCCTATGGTGCTGCTCCGGTCCAGAGACAGGGCCTCCTCCTGGTCCTTCTTGTCCAAGAAGTGGCTGGCATCCACTTGCTCAGCTTCAAAAAAGCTGGGGACCTGGCCACCTGGCTGGCTGTCCTCCATTTCCCGCTGGGCCCAGAAGCGGCTAAAGAAATCGTTCAGCTGTGGCAAGCACTCGGCCTGCCACACTGCCGTGTCCTTCACTGAGGGGTAGTAGACCTCCACATAGTTTCGGATAAGTTGCAGGTGTAGCGACTCCAGCTTGCGCTTGGCAGCAAAACCACAGGCACTGCAGCCACGAGAGAAGTCCACATCGCTGAAGAGCTCAGGGAAGAGTTGCACCAGCAGCCGGCAGGCCAAGTCACCACCCGACAGGCTCTGGTCCACAATCTGCTTGAGCTCAGCAGCGGTCAGCTGGTACTCAGGGGGTGGCTGGAATTTGGCCACCAGCTCAGAAGGGCTCACCTGCTTCTTGATACGGCTCACCTCCAAGGAGAGCAGGTCTACCTTACTGTGCAGCTGGGACATGTTGGATGTGAGTGTGTTGAGCATGTAGAACATCTTCTGAATCAGGAAATAGATATTAGGGTCACCATCAGTGACCACCCCGGTGCTACTGCAGTCTCGCTTCTGAGACTCACCCAGCAGGCGCAGTGGGGAGGGGCTGTTGCTGGAGTTGGGCTTCTCAAAGACCTCATAGGTGCTGAGCAGGTCCCCCGGGGGTGGGTTTTTCTTTTCCATGATCTTGTGGGAGATGCCGTAGAGAGGCTTCTTGTAGGAAGGGGTGGTCGTGTCATTGCAGGGCTCCTCTTCGCCCAGCCACGCAGCACCCATGCTCCTGCCCCTGCTGGCTGCCTCTCCATTGCCCTGGCAGGGTGAGCTGTTCTCTCTGTTCCGCATACCTGCCAGTAGTGCCTGGAAAACAGAAAGTGTTTTCCCAAGCATTAGTTAGACGGGGTCTCCAGCTCTGGGGCACACATGGGAGCTACAGTCACTCTTTCCTCCCCCAAACCATTCAGCTGGCTCTGGAGGGCAACACAGGCTGGGTACGCCAAGCCAGCTCACTTTGTCCAACCCTGAGAATAGACTCAGCCTGGACCCAGGAGAGCTGTGTGTCTGCAGGGCCCAGCATGGGACTTCTCATCCCCTGGACCCAACAGGAGGTAGAGTGCAGATGCTAAGTCAGATGAGAGAAATTCCTGAAGGGAGGAGCCCCTCTGGCTGCCCAGTCATGAAGGTCACCTTCTGTCTCTGGGAGTTCCGAAAGACAGCCATGTGTCACTGTCTCTGGGACAACCAGTATGTCTCTGGAGAAGGCATGAGTTGACAATGGTGAGCACAGAATGAGGTGGGGTTTGTTTTTTGGTTTTTTTTTGTCTTTTTGAGACAGAGTCTCACTGTGCAGTTCAGGCTGGCCTTGAACTCACTTTTGTAGCCCAGGCTGGTCTCGAACTCGCACTGATCTTCCTGCCTCAGCCTCCCAAGTGCTGGGATTACAGGCATGAGCCACCACGCCCGGCCAGACCGAGGTTTTTTTTTTTTTTTTTTTTTAATTTTTATTCTTGTTTCAGAACCTTTGTTTATTCACTCATTTTTATGGCCGGCTCAGCCTGCCCCAAGGGCAGGGCTGGCGCAGCATGTGGTGCCGGGGATCGAACCGCAGTGCCTGAAGCCACCCAAGCTTTCCCAAGCAGGCGCTTTAGACCACTGAGCCATCCCACCGGGCCCCGGGACCGAGGTTTTTAATAGTGACAATCTGCTGCCAACTCAGCTGCTGCCTGAGTCATGCTTACCCTGAATCCAAACAATGCTGGCCCAGAACCTTACAGACCCTGTGTAACTATAGGGGTTTCAGGATCCTAATCCTTGGTCCTCTCCACAGAGGTTCAGTCACCTCTGCAGCTAGACCTGCAGGTGGGGAAGCCTTGTCTTAAAGTAGTCACTTGATATAATGAATTAATGTCTCTTTTATGCTTCTAGAAAAGTGCTTGCTACCAACTCTGCCTCTTTTACCTAGTGTTCTGTGAAACAGGAAAGCGCAGTACCAAGAGTGGTTTCAGGGCCTATCTTCCCAGCTCACCCTAGGATGCACACCAATGGGTCTGCTCTTGCTACACTCCCAGGGAGAGCTTGTGGTGCCGCACACCTATAGCCTCAGCACTCGGGGCTGGCCAGGAGGATCGCCTCGAGTTCAGGCTAGCCTGACCTACACAGTCTGTTCAAGATTTGCCTGCACTACAAAGTGAGACCTTGTCTCAAAAAAGCGTATCCCATCCCAGCACTCGGGAGGCTGAGGCAGGAAGATCGGTGAGAGTTCGAGACCAGCCTCGGCTACAAAACTGAGCTCAAGGCCAACCTAAACTGTACAGCGAGACCCTGTCTCAAAAAGACAAAAAAAAAAAAAGCATATCCCAACTTGAAGCCAAGCTCCATCACCATCTGGAAACACAGGTTTCTCACTTGTTCCCTCAGTGGTTTTTACCTCTTTTCAGGCTTCAGACATTGAAAGATTTATTGGGTGGTTTAGGACAAAGTTCCGAGGAGCTTAGCAGAAAACAGACGGTATTTTCCAGAAAAGATTCTGAACAACTAGTATACAAAAAATAATTTTAATCCAAATCTGGGGCCGGCCAAATAGCTCAGCAGTATAACATGCCTGCTTAGGCAACCAAAGGGACCACCTGCTGCACCAGCCCCACCCCCAGGGCAGGCTGAGCTGGCCATAACATAAATTTTAATCCCAATATTATACAAAATTAACTGAAAATTAATCATGAACCTAAATTTAAAACCTAAAGTACAGGGCCAGGGAGATAGCTCCATGGCACAAGTGTCTGCCCAGCAAGTGCAAGGTCATGAGTTTGAAACCCGATCCCACCAAAAAAATAAAAAAGCATGATCCAGGAGCACCTGGTGGCAAGCACAAGGTCCTGAGTTCAAGATCCAGTACTGCTCCCCCCCAAAAAAAAGGCATAATCCAGAAGGAAATTATTACATTGGGCTTTAGTGAATCTGTTACTGCTATTCTTTTTTCTTTTATATGCATTCATTCATCCATTTGTTCATCTTTTTCAGATAGAGTTTTATAATACAAGTTAGGCTGGGCTTAAGCTCATTTTGTAGCCCTGGCTTAACCTACTCATGATGATCCTTCCACCTTAAGTCTCCCAAGTGTTAGCTAGGGTTATGGGGTGTGTACCATCAAGCAAGGCCAAAGTATCTACTCTTTAAAACATACTTTAATTTCTTCTCAGCCGGGCATGGTGGCTCACACCTGTAATCCCAGCACTCAGGAGGCTGAGGCAGGAGGATCGGTGCGAGTTCGAGACCAGCTTGGGCTACAAAAGTGAGCTCAAGGCTAGCCTGAACTGCATAGCGAGACCCTGTCTCAAAAAGACAAAAAAAAAAATTTCTTCTCAGTCTTTTAGCTAAGATCAACTGTAAAGATACTTTTTTGGGGGGCCAGGGAGATGGCTCAGGGGCACAAGTGCCTGCCTGGCAAGTACAAGGTTGTGAGTTCAATCCCTGGTTCCACAAAAAAAAAAGATACTTTTTTTTTTTTTTTTTGGACTACCACGGATTGAACTCTGGACCTTGTGCTCACCCAGGAATGCACTTATGCCACCGAATTAGATCCCAGAAGAAAATATTCACAAATCCTATCTAGTAAAAGACTTGAATCCAAAATAGAGTTCTCAAATCATGGCATACATGACATGGTGGTGCATGCTTGTAATCCCAGCACTCAGGAGGCGGAAGCAGGAGGACTGCTGTTAATTCAAGGCCAGCCTGGCCTACATAGTGAGTTTAAGACCATCCTGGACTATACAACAAGACTCTGTCTCAAAAACAAAACAACAACAAAAAGATGCTTATTAGTAATATGCAAAATAAATTAGGATGGATAAAATAAAAAAGATAATACTGGGGCCGACAAGATACCTCAGGGGGCTAAAGTGCCTGTTTAGGCAAGTTAAGCACAGTGACCACAGTTCAGTCCCTAGCACCACATGCTGCACCAGTCCCACTCCCAGTGCGGGATGAGCCACCCACAAAAAATAAATACATAAATAAATACATAATATGAAGAGCCGGGTGTGGTGGCGCACGCCTGTAATCCCAGCACTCAGGAGGCTGAGGCAGGAGGATCAGTGTGAGTTCAAGACCAGCCTGAGCTACAAAAGTGAGCTCAAGACCAGCCTGAACTGCATAGTGAGACCCTGTCTCAAAAAGACAAATAAATAAATCAAGCAAGCAAGCCAAGTATTGGAGGCAATGAAAGGAAACCAAATCTTTGCTGGCAGGGCTATAGAATGGTTCAACCACTTTGGAAAACCATTAGCAGTTTCTGAAAAAGTTAGTATTCCCAGACTATATGATCTAGGTCCTCAATTCCATAACAGCTAGCAAAACAAAGACTTCCACATAAGCATTCATTGCAGCCCCACAGGTAATACCCCAGAACTGGAGACAACCCATAAACAAGTACATTTATACAATAGAATATGAATACTACTCAACAGTAACAATGACCTAATGTATCTGGTACACACAGTACTCATGACAGATCTCAAAATAACTAAAGAGGCCATGCATGCAAAAAGTCATACTGTAGCAGGGTGTAGCGGTGCACACCTATAATCTCAGCACTTGGGAGGCAGAGGTAGGAGGACTGGTGCAAGTTCAAGACCAGCCTGGGCTACAAAAGTGAGCCTAAGGCCAGCCTGAACTGCATAGTGAGACCCTGTCTCAAAAAAAAGAAGATCCAGAGTCGGTGGGGTCCTCTCAGGCTACTCAGAGCTAGAAGACAAGGCATGCCTTAGTTTGCCTCACCAGGCAGGTCAGAGCTATCCACAAGGCTTCAGATGCCCAGTTCTAGCACATGACCGAATGTGAGGTTTTCCTGTAGTTGAAATAGCTGTGGCAAAAAGAGACAACCTAAGAGGCTGTGTTAGCAGGACAACCACTAATACAGTACCGAGAGCAGTAGGCCCAGGGCACCACAAACTGAGCCACACAAACTGAAACTCGAGGCCTCCAAACTTCTCACAAGGTGCTCCACTTAAGTAGAACTGCTTTCCAGACACAGAGCTGCTTGCCCCACCTGCTGCAGAGAAAGGTTCCACCTTTGGCATTGGTAATCACCACGCAACAAAAGGTTCCATCAGGTTCCTGATCACCAAGGGGCTGATACTTCGTTCCTGGTGGGTTTGGAGAGGCACCTGTCACTCAGGACTCTTGTATACATATCCTGCTGCTCAGGAGAGAAGCCAGAGACATATTCACTTGGAGGGAACCTGCGATGGGTGGCTGGCAACCTGCCCCAATCCCTCTGGGGTCTCCTCCTGCCACCCTAATACATTGCACAGTGGAACCCTATCACAGAACAGCCTATATAATCTGGGACCTTGTGTGTGAGGAAAGAACTGCCAAGTGCACACCCAGAAGTAAGCAGCAAGCAGCTACATTTACTCAAGGCGACAGGAAATTGTGTTCGGGACCAACGAAAGCTAAAGCATGGACAGGAAAGGGTGCCCTGAGTGTTGGAATAGGCATGCACTACCATACCTGGCTTTGGAATGAGTGAAAAAAAGACCAAAAGAACAAGATGTTAGAATAGAAAATAGAGTACATTTTGCAAAGTGAATAAATTCCCTTATGCTTTCTGTGTGCCTATGTACTCAACCATGAATACCAGATTGTATCACTCTGTAAAGTGGATTTATAACCATTCTAACCACTGTTGAAAGGCACTGTCCAGCAAGCTCCAACTGCCTAATTTGCTCATTCCTGAATGAGATTTTTAGTGCACACACATAAGATTTCAGGCAGACAGAGATCATCACAAACGTACACAGTGTAAGCCGGGCGTGGTGGCTCACGCCTGTAATCCCAGCACTCGGGAGGCTGAGGCAGGAGGATTGGTGCGAGTTCGAGACCAGCCTGGGCTACAAAAGTGAGCTCAGGACCAGCCTCAACTGCATAGCGAGACCCTGTCTCAAAAAGACAAAAAAAAAAAAAAAAAAAACATACACAGTGCAACAAAAGTGCCTTCTCGGGGCTGAAGGGAATGCTAATCAACGGCCATAGTAGAAAGTGTACCAAGGAAGAATACCTAGGGTGCTGGCTGAGTTCCAACACCAAGCCTAAGTCTCCAGACTCCCCCATATTCCTATAGTGGGCAGCAGGCCAGAATCCACTGGAACTGAAAACCTTCTCGTTATCTAACTCTCAACATTCAGCCTCATTAATACAAATATTTCCATTTGCACTAAGCATGTTAGTAATACTACTGTCAACAGAGACATTCTTTGATGAATTGTTGAATAAAAAAGAAGTCAGAATCCCAGTAGAGGGCAATGTTCCTCACTCCCAGAAATCTGGACGCACAACTCGGCACACAGAGCAACTCAAGAATGGGGAGAAGGTGCCTGGCCATCCCCATGCTGGTGTCGGGTCAACGTGGTGCTCCAATTATTCCACATTCACTGCCAAGGCAACGATGGGCTGGCTGCAATGCTGCCGGTGATAAAATCTCTGCTCAGCTGTCTAGGAGTATCGAGAAATCTTTAAATCTGTGCTACTTGGCACTGTGAATGTAGCTGGTTGATGCCATTCCCAATTTGCCAAGGCTCATCTTTCCAGCCATATGGGAACCCTGCCGCACAACCTGGCATTGGATGGCAGCATCTCGCTCAGGTTGGCTTGGATCAGATTGATCTAGGCATTTCGTTCTATGGTGAGCACCTGTGGATGTGTGAGGGAAGCCCACAACTCTCAGCTGGAGAAAAAGGCCAAACACAAAGCTGGTACTGCCATACAGGTGAAGACTAAGCAACCTGTCCAGGAGAGGATCCAGGCACTGCCCAGTGACACCCCAAAGACGAGGTTGCCACGGAGTGGTTCTAGGTGTCAGACATCATCAGGCCCCAGACCCGTCCAAGATCAGTCACTGAGTTCAGTGAGTGATGAGCTGCTAAGTGGTGCCCAGAAGGGCAGCAAAGTGGAACACCAAGGAAGCAGGGAACAGAGGACTACCATGACAGGGAGGACAGGTCACATGAACAGTGGCAAAGGGCTGGCATCTTACTCTTGCGTTACAGACGTGTGGCCAGAGTGATGCCCATCATTCCCACTTCAACAGATTACCACCATCCTTCTCATCATCAACTGGTCAGAGCTAGTTTGCAACAGACTAGAAAACCAATGATGGGGCACGCAGGGTTGGAGCGTGCGGAGCCTCTCCTCTCGTGGGCCACCCTTATCCTTCCAACAGTAACAGGAGAAAAGAGGAAGAGGAAGCAATGAGGATCAGGGAGTTGGAGCAACTGCAATGAAGGAAGAAGAGAGCATCCAGAAGAGGCAGCACAGCACTGGTTGGTGCACCTCAGGCCCCATGGCCTCTGACATAGACCTGACATGCCAGACCTACCTCGGGGTGGCCAGCAATGTGACTGTGCACTTAGGAATGGAGCAGATCTGATGGCTGGCAGAAATGGGAATGGCCGCACATAGTACCCACCTGCTGTTCAGTGGGAAGTTTCTTAGGAATCCCCAGCTTGTCCCACGGCACCCAGTAGAGGTATAAAGTTTACTTGCACTACATAAGATAGCTTTTCTGACTTCCAGTCAAAAGTACACACAACACTCTAGGCATAGCACATAAAACTCCAAGGGGCCAGGGAGATAGCCTAAGTGACTGCCTGACAAATGCAAGGACCTGGGTTCAATCCCCAGCATCACATGCCATGCTGGCCCTGGAACCCTGGGTGCTCAGTGCCAGCCACTAAAGCTCATAGTCTTAGCACTGGAGAACAGGAGCATCACTGTAAGTCTGAGCTGTGTAGCAAGACCCTGTACCAAATAAATAAAAGATATTTAAAAACAAAACTCCAGGAGAACATAGTTCTTGAATATTGCCTCCCTTTCTGAAAACATAAAGATGATCATTGATAAAATCTTTGGCTACTTGGGGCCCAGCGGGATGGCTCAGTGGTCTAAAGCGCCTGCTTGGGAAAGCTTGGGCGGCTTCAGGGACCGCGGTTTGATCCCCAGCACCACATGCTGCGCCAGCCCTACCGTCAGGGCGCGGGCTGAGCCAGCCATAAAAATGAGTGAATAAGCAAATAAAGGTTATGAAACAAGAAAAACATAAATAAATAAAATAAAAAATAAAAAAAAAATCTTTGGCTACTGACCTCCCACATCTGCTATATTTAGCCACCCAGACCACTCACCAAGGTGCTCCCTCAGTAAGCCTTCTACAACCTTTGTTAGACTTTGGGCAGGTGCTTTTGGTCTTTGTATTAAACACCACTCATTAGCTGGGCATGGTGGCACACACCTGTAATCCCAGCCCTTGGGAGGCTGAGGCAGGAGGATCAGTGTGAGTTCGAGACCAGACCTACAAAAGTGAGCTCAAGGCCAGCCTGAACTGCATAGCGAGACCCGATCTCAAAAAGAAAAAAAAAAAAAAAAAACCTGAAAGAAAAAAAGAAACAAGGGGGGG
>PVJA010046243.1:0-15221 GCA_004027025.1 Myocastor coypus | reverse complement strand
GGGTGTGTGTGTGTGTGTGTGTGTGTGTGTGTGTGTGTGTGTGTGCACGCGCGTGTGTGCCTTAGGACTATAGGGAGGACGCTGGGTCCTCATTTTGTGATTATAACGGGACCATCCTTTCAGGAACGAGATCCAGACCCTTTGGGAAAGAGAGGCGACTGTCCCTTGAGACACTGAGGACCGCCACGACTCTATGCCAAACCCAGAGTCACCCTCAGCTTCTTGGGTCCCTGTGGGTGGACACAGTATGCTCTGCTGATAGCTCCCCATGCCTGGTCCACCCGCCAGGAAGCTGGAGAGCTGATTTCTTCCCAGCTGGTCCCAAGGCTGCAGGGTGTCTCTCTGTGCACTTGTGCTTGTATGACAAGGGCAGTGGGGGTCCAGATGGCCGCCTATCACCATTTCCCAGGCTCCCCTGAGTGCAAGGCAAGGCTGGCTCTAAACTGGGCAGGGAGATGGGTGCAGAATGGAGAAGGGGAAACCTATGGGAGTCACCATCCGCAGGAGTGTGTTGTCACCACCCGTGTCCCTGAGCCTCCGGAGGCTGGCTGAGGCCTCATTCTGCCTCTGCCCGTTCTTTCCAGGTTGGGGGCCTCCTTTGCTGATCTTGGATCTACTATTTTCCCTTTGTGGTCTCTAAGCGTCAGCTGTGAGAGGCAGGGGATCCCAGCCCTGCCCAGGCAGCTGGAAGACTGAGGCTTCTGGAAGGGGCAGGCAGAGGCCAGGTGGTCCTAACAACCTGGATCGGGGTGTGTATGTGTGTGGGCATGGCTGGTGGCGTATAGCAGGCTGACTTGTCCTGGACTCAGTGGAGCTGGTCAGAGCAGCCCTCAGGGGCCGCTGCCAGGGGTGCCACTGCTCTGATGCAAACCACGACTGCTCCAAAGGCTGCTGCACCTAGCTTGGCCTCTATTATCCTCTGCACGCTTCTCAAGCAGTTCCGAAAAAGGGCTGAGCGCTTTCATTTTGTGCCAGGACCTCTGTATTACATAGCAGCCTCTGTGTCCCACCATCAGGTTACTCAGCTCTAGACTACTCCAGCTATGGGGAGGGGAAAGTCTGCCACCTCGAGCTCTTGAGCTTACAGCCAGCCGCAGCCGCAGCCGGGGGTCTAACAGCCAATGTTCTGGCACCATCTCTGGTGGGCGGGATGCACTGAGGACCAGCCAATCAGGTGCAGGGCCCTGTGGAGCATTGCCCCTCCCCCCTATGGGCTTCTCTGTCATCACTGCATTCCCTTAGAGGGGATTCAGCCGGCCTGCGGCCTTCTACTGCTGGGGTGCTGAGGCTCGGGTTGCAGCCTTGCAATACAAATCCCTTCACCCTGAGGCCGTGGCATTCACAGCCTGCTGATTCTCGCTCTGGACCCAGTATTGGAACCAGTGGGGTCCCTTGAGTCATTTTCACAAGGCTGACACCTACTCTGGAGATGGTCCTCATCCCACGGGAGGGCAGGAAGACCTTGTCTTTGGGTGGTGTGACATAGAGGGTCTCCCCTGTCACCTCTGCCCTTCACGCTCAAAGTGAAGCCTGGAAAGCTTTGAAAGGGGAACGTTAGAGCTGCATCTGGCCGGCAACCCCCACCCCCACCCCTGCACCGTTCCTTCCTTCCCTCCATCCCTTCTTCCTTCCCTTTGTGGTGGTACTGGGGATAGAACCAGGCTCTGCACTGAGCTGTTTTTTTTTTTTTTTTTTTTTTTTTTAAGAAAAGAAGGGGCTGTGCGATAGCTTGATGGTCTAAGTGCCTGCCTGGCAAGCGCAAGGACCTGGGTTTGATCCCTGGTACCTTGTGTGTGGTAGCGCATGCCTGGGGGAGGCTGAGACAGGAGAATCACTAGGAGTCCGAGCTGTGTAGTGAGATAGATAAATAAATGATTAGAAAAAAAATTAAAAATAAAGAAAAGAAGTATTTTTTGAGACAAGTTTTCACTAAATCACTAAATTACCCAGACTGGGTTTAAAGGTGTGATCCTCCTGTCTCGGTCTCCCACAGTGGTGTGATCATAGGTGCACGCTGCCACACCCAGCCCCTCCACCCTAAGGATGCATCTTCCTGGGCCTTTCACCTTGAATTACTGGGGGATTTCAAGACCTAATCCAGTGTTCAAAGGGCTGACGCCGCCCCCATGTCACCTGCCATTCCCCTCCACCAGCTCCAGATGTTGGGCTTCCCCACAATGCCCCCTGGCCCCCACACGCCAGCCTCTGACGCCCCCCCCCCCAGTTCTCCTCCTTTCCTGGCACCCAGGTTGCTGCTCTGGTGTGGCCCCTGACCCCCGTCTAGCGTGCTCCTTTGCCTCTGTCCCACCGGGCCGCCTTTCCCTCTCCCTAGCTGCCAGGATCCAATTTGATGCCTCTGCTCCTGGGCCGCAGCCTGCCGGCGTGGGCTTCCCAGGGATAAGGCCCTTGCCTGCCTCCTGCCCTGTCTATTGCAGACCAGGGTACTGGACGTTGCCGGTGCTCACAGGCTGCTGAGCACCCCCCTAAGCAGGATCACTCACTGCTCCTCTAGGTGTTTCATTTTCACCTTCCTTTCAGACTGCCCCCTTTAGGGCACTGACAAAGCACTCCCTGGGCAGGGTGACCTGTGGGCTCCCAAACCTGAATCCTGCCTTACGTGCTCTAAGCCCCTGCCTGGCCCGTCAGTCCTCCCCTTGTTCCCACATCACCATCCACGCATGCTCTGTGTGCACCAAGTTTCTCCTTGGAGGACCAATGAAGCAAAGCCAAGTGACACCCCCGGGGTGCAGTGCCTCCTCTCACCTGCCCCTCCTCCACTCCATTCAGGGTCAGGGCTGGGCTGCAACCTGAGCCAGGCCTCCCCGAGGCCCACCAGCTTTCCCTCTCACTGTGCTTACTACAGGGATACAGCCTCGCTCAGTTGGGCAACAGGATCTGCCAGCTGCCACCGCCAACTGGCCAGGGCTCTTGGGCAAGTCCTTTCCTGCCTGTAAGCCCAGTGTCTTCATCTGGAGCAAGGCTGGCCTCTAGGGTTCTTCCTCAGGCCCCATAAGCCAGAGGGACCCCAGGAGTGGCACACCATCAATGTATCCCTGCAGCTGGCCCTCAGGTCCTGCAAACTGACCTTCTCATGAGGGGCTCAGCAGGGGCCACTTGGGGACATTAAAAAAATGAGATCACCAGCTACTCACATTTCCCGGTGGGAATGGCCACAAGACTGTCCCCTATCTCCCCAGGGATGTGAGTCAGGCTCAGAGAAGCCAGGTCACTCAGCCTGAGTCACACTTAGGGGCGCAGCTTCTCAGGGAACTGTCCTTCCCAAGTTCTGGCAGCTGTCACCAGGCACCGTCCTTGGCTGAACCCACCTGCAGCTCGCCTGTGTGCTCCTGCGTGTGCATGCTAGGGTGGACAGGCCTTGAGGCCTCGCTCCTGTGCAGGCTTGGGAATGTCTTGTGAACTCCCGGGGCCTCGGCTTTTTAAAATCTGGGTAATGAGGGTTATCTAGGGCCTTTCTGTCTTGAATTACTAGGGGATTTCAAGACCTAGTGCCAAGGCCTCTCGCCCTGCCTGGTCCTGGAGTTGGTGCTTCTTGCTGCCCTCAAAGCTCCCAGCCCTTTCACCAATGCCACTGCCTGCCATGGTGGGGTGACCCAGAGGACATAGATGCCTGTGAATGCAGGAATCTTGGGAGGTCCTAGAGTTAGAATTTCAGGTTGGAAGTCGCAGGAGGAGGATGTCCTGGCCTCCAACCTTGTCCCGAGCATGTGTTTTTTGGTTGGACAATAGAAGACTTGTTTTACCAATAAGTCCGGCTGTGAACCTCTGGATAGTGCCTTCTTTCTGGACCCTTGCAGTGTGGGTGACTCCAGAGAAGGTGTGCAGCAGACCTACTGTGTGCTGGGTGCCTCGCTAGCCTTAGTGTACAAAGAAGAGCAAGCCCAGACTAGTGTGTGCTTCAGAGGGCACTGACCAGCAGGGAGTGCTGGCTGGGCTGGGTGGCCTTGGTCTGAAGGGGCATAGGAAGGGCTCCGGGGTGAGCAAGAGTCAGCTCTGCCGGCCAAGGGGAGGAAGCAGGGGGAGGGGAAGGCACGTGGGGAGCGAGAGGCCATGGGCAGAGGAATTTCCAGGCCCCAGGGGGCCCAGGGAAGAACTGAGAGCAGGCCCAAGGGCAGGGCCAAACCAGCAGTGGGACTCAGTGTGAGGACCCTCGTTGGGCATGTGGGGAGTCCTGGGATGGACCCTAGCCCTGCAGCACAGCGAAACAAAACAAACCCAACCCAAGTTGTAGGGGTGCCCACCATTGGGATGGGGCGTCTGTCTGGAGTGGAGCCTTGGATTTCCTCGGATGCACTGGGGCCTCAGCAGCTTGGCTGGGCTGTGTTCTGCAAGGGGATCGTGGCCGAGGTGGCTTCCAGAGAGTTTCAGTTCAGTCTGCCAACTCCTATCTCACCTGTGCTCTGGGTACTGTGCCCAAGGAGGAGGAGGTGACGCAGGTACAAGCCCAGGCCAAGGGACAGATGCACACAATGTCACTCAAGGTCAGGGTCAAGGCCAAGGTAAGGTGGTCACCCAAGGAAAGGGCCCAGAGCTCTTTCTGAGTAGGGACAGGAAGTCCTTCAGGGGGAGAGTTTCCCAGGAGCATTTTGAAGCACCAATAGGAGGCAAGAGTAGGAAGGGGTGGGAGGGCCTAGACAGCAAGGGGGTCAGTGGGCAGGGCCCTTGTGGAAGGGGCTCAGTTGGGTCCTGAGGGTGCTTTGGATGTAGGGTCTCCCATGGGCTGGGTAGCCTGGGGTATGTCACTGGACCTCCCTGGTCCTAGTATTTTCTGGCACAGCAGGAGGTAGCAGCACCTTTGCCTCAGGGTGCATGCAGGGCTGGCTGCATTCCAAGGCCTCCCTTATTCAGTCTTTTTTGTCTGTGGTCCCAGCACACCTCAGCCTCCCATGGACTCTGAGGGCCCAGTCAGCTTTTCCATGGGTTAGTGACGGTGGCTTTCTGTGTCATTCTGTCCACTGCAGAAGGGAGGTGGTAGAGGACTGCCCCTACCATCTGCTCTCTCTGGGGAGGCCCTGCAGGCCAGATAGCTCCCCAGCCTGTCCTCTCCCGGCCACAATTCCTTGTGGCTTGCTGGGCTCCCTCTCACATACAGCCCCCTGAATCTCCTCCTTGTCTCAGAACTTGCTCCTGTAGGGTTCAGCCTAAAACAATGACAAACATTCATTCAGCAAACAGTGAGTGACCAGCTTGGTGGCCAGGTGGGTGGGTAGAGTGCTTCTTGGCAGGAATAGGGCTCAGCCTCGGTCTCTCCTCCTCAGGACAAAGGAAGGCAGAAAAGTGACCAAGAGCTAATGTTTTCCTCCCACTGAAACAAATTTAAATAGGATGAATCCGTCATGAAAAACTGCAGAAGGCCTGGTGCTATGGGTCTTGGGCCCCGTGGCAGCCCCTCTCTGGGTCTCAGCCCTACAAGGCCCAACTTGGGGGGCCAGGGCTAGGGGTCTCAGGCTCTGAGCCTTGAGACTGATGGTGTCTGTCTCACTTGTACCCACAGGTTTGACAACTATTCGGCCAATGTGATGGTGGACAGCAAGCCCGTGAACCTGGGGCTGTGGGACACTGCGGGCCAGGAGGACTATGACCGCCTCCGGCCACTGTCCTACCCACAGACGGTGCGCTGAAGCCCCCCTCACCCGGGGTCCTGGCCCTGCACTCCTACTTCTTCTGTGTCCCCCACTGTGGAGCCAGGGTGGCCTGATTCATCTGCTTACCCCTTGAGACAGAGTTGGTCAGAGTCAGCCGATGGCAGAACCCGGGCCCCTGCTGGGTTCCTGACCTTTTCTGTCCTCTGGTGTTACTGGGTCCACCTTCCGAACTCTGCCTCTCGGGTTTGGCGGGGGACCCGGATGTAATCCTAGAAGTGCACTCTCCTTCACTGTTGGGATGGGTCCCGTGGCCCTGAGTCCTACTCCGAAGCACTCCTGGCAAGCCCCTTAGCCTGTGTGAGCCCATCTGTCAGCAGAAGGAACACTGCAGGAATTGGGGGTTGGGGGCTCTGGAAGAGGCCCTGGCCAGGCCAGTGGCAGAACAGCTGGTGGCTGAGTCCCTCTGGTCACCCCCACCCTACATACTGGCCCACTGGAGCCCTCAGGGTGACCCTGGCCTGCTCTGTCCCCAGGACGTCTTCCTCATCTGCTTCTCCCTAGTCAGCCCTGCCTCCTACGAGAATGTCCGTGCCAAGGTGAGCTGGTCAGATAGAGCTGGGACAGGCAGGTGGGGGCAGGGAGAGGCAGTGTGAGAACTCCCAGGGCAGGGGTGGCAGGGGCCACCATGGGGACAGCCTTGGTGCAGAGGAGGCTCCTGAGGGGGCCGGGAGGGTGGACTTCCTCCTCGTCTGCCTCCCGTGACTGTTTCCTCGTGCCCGTGTCTTATCTCCGTGTCACCCCGCGCCCACATCTTATCTTTACCCGCTCTTGTGCTGTGACCACATGCCGGATTCCCACGTGCCTCTCTCCCCTCTCGCCCACTTGCCGCCTCTCTGTGGTGCCCTCTCTGCGCACGGCCTGCCCAGTGGTACCCCGAGGTGCGGCACCACTGCCCCAGCACGCCCATCATCCTGGTGGGCACCAAGCTGGACCTGCGGGACGACAAGGAGACCATCGAAAAGCTGAAGGAGAAGAAGCTGGCGCCTATCACCTACCCGCAGGGCCTGGCATTGGCCAAGGAGATCGGTAGGGGGCTGGGCGCAGGTCGGGCAGCTGGGGGCGGGGCGAGTCCTGGTGCCCTGTGGCTGGAACGTTGGCTGGGCCGGGGAACTGACTGTGCTACTCTAGCTCTATTCGCTGGGCCTCTCTGTGCTTTTAGTAAGATAGGGCTGTAGAGATGGTTCCTGCCTCTGTCGGTGTTGGGGAAAATTAAGAGAATTAACATGCAGGCACCAGGGACAGCACTACACCAAAGCACTATTAACAAGGAGTGGCTTCCCTTGTTAGGCCCTAAAATGAGGGGGTGTGGCCTATTCAGACGGCCTGGTTTCCTGGGGGTGGACAACCGAGCCTCCACAGGGTTTTCTGCCAGCATTTCCTGGAGGAGGCGCTCTGGGGTTCCCCAGGTCCTTTGCCTGCAGGCTGACCCGGGGTAGGGCGCTCATCACTTCCTAAGGTCAACCTGCTAGGAGGTGGTCCCTTCACAGTTTGAAGGAAGGACAGCATATTGCAGTCTGGGATGGGGACTTCTCCGACGTGGGGCCCTGTCCCTGTCCTGGTCAGGGCCTGGCCACTCAGAGTTGTTCCGCCTCCCTCCCTGCTGGGCCTGAGCCCAGCTCCCCCTCCCCCACCCTTACCCCGGAAGCAGGAGGGGCCCCTCGCTCACCGGAAGACAAACCACAGCCTCCTCCTGCCCCAGGGGCCTCGCCTGGGTTTAAGCCCTGGATCCTCTGCCTCGTGCCCAGGCTGCAGTGTTTTTTTTTTTCACAGAAGTGGGGGTTTTTGTTTTTTGAGACAGGGCCTCGCTATGTAGTTTAGGCTGGCCTGGAGCTCAGTAGGTACCCCAGGCTCAAGTCCTCCTCCTGCCTCAGCTTCCCTGGTGCTGTGGTTACAGGCTTGCGCCACCACCAGTTTGTCTCCTCGCATCCTTTCCCCCATCCAGCCGTTCTTCCTCCTGCTCTCCCCGCTCTCCTCGGGTTCCCCTTGCAGCCCCAGGCCCTCTTCCCCGCTGCCAGCCTCTTGGCCTCGGTTTCCCCAGCGGTTTCCTCGTCTGACTTGAGGAATCCCAGGATTTCTCCAACGGCCAGGCACTAACCAGTGTCTGTCCCGTTCCCTCTGCCCACGAGGCTACTGGTCCTTCTGTGGTGGGGGCACAAGGTCTCCTCCTCTTCTGTCCCCTGGTTACTGTACCCTGATGTTCGGGTTGCAGTGGACCCGGAGGCCACGCGGGCTCTGATCTGAATGAAGCCCAAGGAATGTGTCCCCGAGGGTGGGGACTGTCTGCTCTTCTCACTGTCTGGGTCCTCTCTGTCCCCATGCCCTTCTCAGGGGGCCCTGGGTACTTGGGTGGGGGAAATCTCCACCAAGTGATGTCGGTCCAGTGCCACAGCCTCTACGAGGCTCAGTTTCCGACTCTGTAAAAACAGGGATGAGGTTAAGGGACAGTCAGATGGTGCTGGGGTCCTGGTGACTCTGAGGGGTGGTTGGTCCTGGGGTGCCCACATGCTGCTTCCAGAAGAAATGAGAGGCCAAGAAATTTGGTCATGGGAGCTTGAGCCCAGCCTGTCTCCCACTGCCGAGGGGCCCCTGGGCCAGAGAATGACACCTGCTGGTGTGTGTGTGTGTGGTTGCCTCCCCTGGGTCCCAGCCACCTACTCCAGGCCAGCGAACCCAAGGCTCCATGAGGCAGCTTCCCTGCTCAGGCTAACACAACTCCCAGGAGGTTTCCTTGGGGCTGGAACCAGGTTGGGGACCCTGGCTTGGGGTATCTGCTGGAGCTGCTCCCACTCAGGCCTCGCTTTTCTCTTCTGTCCCAGACTCTGTGAAGTACCTGGAGTGCTCAGCCCTCACTCAGAGAGGCCTGAAGACAGTCTTTGATGAGGCCATCCGGGCCGTCCTGTGCCCTCAGCCCACACGGCCACAGAAGCGTCCCTGCAGCCTCCTCTAGGTGAGCCTCCTTCCCAGCCTCTGTGAACCCCCACCCACAGCCCCACTCACGGAGCACACACAGCAGCCGACCCTGGCTGGAGGAGCATCCACCATGAGGATGACGTCAGGGCTGCATGCAGAGGGAGCCTGTTTCCCCAGGTGCCCCCATCTACCGCCTCATGGAATCCTGCCCTGTGGAACCCTTTCCAGCAGGCTCAGGAACCAGAGCATGGCCCTGGGCCGCTGACCCCACTCAGTCCCTTCCAGTGGTGGGTGGTGGGGAGGAGGAGTGGGAGCCCCAGGACACCCGTGGCAGGCGGGGTGGGGCAGAAAGGGTGAGTGGGTGCTGGTGGGGGTGGGGGTAGCCTTCAGGGCTTCCTGGGAGAGAGCCAGGAGGCTGGGGAGGAAGTATAGGGGCCAGAAGGGAAGGAGCCAGGGCCCAGGTGCGCCCGCCTTCAGCCTGTCCTCAGAATCTCACCCCTGCCTGTCTTCCTTCCAGGTTGTGCCTGGCTCTCCCTTCTTCCCAATGGTCTGACCCTCCAGACCCCCAACGGCAGGCATCTCAACAACCCTGGTGTCCCCTCCCTGTGGTGTTTCTTGCAGGTTGCAGAGCTTTGCTGATGTCTCTGCGCTGGAGGTCCCTGGGGTCAGCAGCAGGGGGTCTTTGCAGGGGCTGCCTCTTCCCCATATTCCTGCCTTCCCAGGGACAGGAGCAGCCTAAAAGCTCAGTAAGCACCTGTATCACAATGCAGCCTGCTCCCACTCTCTCCCGTCCCACCTGCCTCCCAACCCCCTCTGGGAACTTGGAGTGCCACTGTATTCCTCCGGGAGCTGCTGAATATCTCGAGGGACAGGGTTCTTACTGCAGTTTTGCTCCTGCTTGTCTGAAAGTCTTCTGAGTAGTCAAAATGATTGCGTCAGACATGCACTTCTCTAGTCATGGTTCTCTTTTGTTGGAACAACATAAATCAGTTTCTCTAAACCTCTGTGGGTATCTGCCATGCTATTCAGGAGTGTAACCCCTGACTGTTGTGTAAGACTTGGCCCTTTTCTGGCAGGATTGTGAGTGAATGTTTCTGGAAGGGTCTTAGGACTTTCATACCCTGTCAGGCAGGACTCTTGCTATTGCAGATAGAAAAGCTAATTCAACTTGCTTAAATGGAAAATAAATTTATTGATTCAAGTTTGGAATTCCTGTGACTTTGGGTGCGGCTTGATCCGGGCTGTCTCAGTGATGTGATGAGGCTTGTAGCTTTATCTCTTGGTTCTGCTAGCTCAGTTTCAAGCAGGTAACTTCGTTCTTGCAGATTCAAACCTAGCCAAAGCAAGCAAGTAGCACGTCTACCTCCAAGTCATAAGGAAGATCCAACCTGGTTGGACTGTCCAAAGTTTTTCGTGCTCTCTTCAACCAGTCACATTTGTCAGAGGGGTGCTGAGCTCAGGTTGGTTGGGCTTGGTTTACGTGCTGCGTTGGATGGAAGCCAGGATGGAGGCTCAGGACAGAGGCCATCTCCTCAGTGCAGGGAGGTAGTGGTCCCAGCAGGGTCCGAGCTCTGGGACGATTTTGAGCAGAAGGGCAGAAGTGCCCACCTGAGAGTTTGCTGGTAAAGAGACACAGGCTAGCTTCTCCTCTTGAGAGCAGTCACCATTTCTCCCAAGCTATCCATCCATGCATCCATCCATCCATCCATGCATCCACCCATGTATCCATGCATCCATGCATCCATTATTCCATGCATCCATCCATGCATCCATGCATCCATCCATGTGTCATCCATCTGTCTGTCCATCCATGCGTGCATGTGTGCGTCCGTGCGTCCGTGCGTCCGTCCGTCCATCCAACCGTCTATCTGTCCATCCATCCATCACATCTCCCAGTAACTCCCTCTGGGCCAGGCACTATTCTAGCTGCCAGGGATCTGGGGCCACCTGAATCATCCTCTCTCCAGGGGCTGACACTCCAGAGAAACTATGGGAAGACAGCCCCCACCCAGGCAGCCCAGAAGCCCCACCTCCAGCCCCCAGAGGCTCTGCTCTCTCCAACCTTCAAGCACTCATGCTCTCCCAAGTCCCAAGGCAGGACTATCCCCAGCTCCCTCAGTTCCCAGGACCCCATCCCCAAAGGACTCAGAGAGCTGGGAAACCCCTCTTCTCCCCTGAGTTTCTGTGCAAAGTCCATATGTTTTTAGGGTTACTTCTCCTCTGAAACAAGAAACATTTAAACCCTCACAAGGAAGGGCTGGCCAAATAGCTCAGCAGATGAAAGTGCCTACAAACAGGTGCGGAGGCCAGGGGTTCAATCCCTGGGCCTGCCATGTGGGCCCCACCCCCCAGGGCGCACGGAGACAGGATGAGAGTGGGCGTGGTGGCACGCGCCTGTAATCCCAGCTCTTGGGAGCATGTAAATAGGCAGATCACTATGAGTCCGATCTAGTAGTGAGGTCAGAGCACCCTGTAGACCCACCCCTAATATACAAAAAAAAAAAAAAAAAAAGCTCCTCACAAGGGCCAGTGAGATAGCTCGGTGGTGTAAGTGCCTGCCTAAGCAAGCACAGGGACCAGGATTTGACTCCAGGACCACATACTCTGTGCCCCCCCCCCCCCCCCCCCCCCCCCCCCCCCCCCCCCCCGCCCCCTTCAAATGCTGAACAGTTCACCCAGACCAGGTGTGGCGGCTCGTGCCTGTAATCCCAGTGCTAGGAGTTCAAGCTGCATAGTGAGACCCTGGACCAAATGCATAAAAATAAAATAAAACCTGAGCCCAGGCCCCCGTAGGCCTCTTTTGGGAGCCCTGAAGTGCCTCCTTCATACTGCCAAAATCAGAGGCTCTGGAAGGGCTTTCTGCCTTCTGCTCTCCCAGGGAGTGGGGGTACATGCCGAGAGGCCCTGGAAGCCTAGCCATGTTCGGCCTCCTCCTTCCACGCTGGAACCTCCATCACTGGACCAGACCATTGGTTCTGGAAGCTACCTTTGCACATGCCACCCCCAACTTTCCTGCAACCTGAAGGTGGGCTGGGTGCTCCTCCCAGCTGGAAGTGGGCGGAGCCAGCCCTGAGGGAGACAGGGCTTTTATGGCAATAGTTACTCCTCGGTGAAGTCTTTCACTGCTGCACCACTTTGCAGAGGTGGGGTGGAGGCTCTGGAGTCCAAGAGCGCAAGATTACTAAGGCAGGCTCTGCGCTCTCCTACCCTCTGTCACTATTCTCACCCCACTTGACAGCAGAATCCCAGTACAGGAGCCAGGTACCTAATACTGGTCAAAAACACATCTTTTTCCAGTTGGCTTTGCACCTGAAGGTTAAACAGTTCTGGCTAAGCACACATGAGTGGAAGTCAGCAGGAGAATCAGCTTCTGAGAAAATGGATTGTCTTCCATTAAAAATGACAGATGCAGCAGACACTGCTATTTGTCTCACACCTTTCCTTGCCTGGAATACTGATGAGAAGTCTAGAGCTGCTGCAGTCATTTTGTGAGCTTGAAACCACGAGCATCTGGACACACTTTGAACCAACATATTCAGAATGTCAGAGTAGCAAGGTAAACAGAGCCCAGGTTGGTAGCTGAACTGATACGAAGACTGCCTTGAAATGGAGACAAATGAAAATGAAACCTCTCATTTGCTTATGCGATTGTTGGTCAGGTCACCTGCTGCTACTTGATAACCAAGCCTTAGGACTCTTAGTCCTTTATTCTTGCTACCCTAATTTTGCACCCTGCTATCCCCGGACATGGGCTGGGTGCCTCATTCCTGTTCTGCAAATGGGCTGAGGATCAGAGCTCCTCAGGTAGAAAAGAGTGGCAGTGAGGGACAACAGCGAGAGCCTGTTTAGAAACAGGAAGAGGAGCCGAGTGTGGTGGCACACGCCTATAATCCCAGCACCGGGGAGGCTGAGGCAGGAGGATTGGTGTGAGTTTGAGACCAGCCTGGGCTACAAAAGTGAGCTCAAGGCCAACATGAACTGCATAATGAGACCCTGTCTCAAAAAGACACCCCCCCCCCCCATACACAAAAAGAAACAGGAAGAGCTGCCAGGTGGTGGTGCTAGTGCGGCAAGGCTCACCACAGCCTCAGGTCCTGGCACCTGCCCTAAGCCTGGCCTGGTGGGGTATGGCGCCCCACGTGGCACGCCTGGCCCATCTTGGGATGACCCCAGGGCCGGCCAGACAGGTACATCTCCTTCAGCTGGGCGTGGTGGCCTGGCTGAGTTATCCCAGCTCTTGGGAAGCTGAGGCAGGAGTATCGCCACCAGTTCGAGGCCAGCCTGGGTTGGAGAGTGAAACCTTGCCTTAGAGAAGAGGAAAAGGCCAACACTCCCTAGACCGCCCTGAAGCCTGGCTGCTCCTTATTCCTCCTCCGAGGCAGGGATGTTGGGCATCGGGCAGAAAGCTTTTGTTCTCACTGCCCCATGGTAGGTAGGCCTGCGGGCCTTGGGTGCGGGACTCTGCTTGCTGGCTCCATTGGCCCCTGACTAGCATTGCCTGGGACTCTTCTCCTGGTGGATCCTGGGAACACTGTGGCCCAGCTCCACCCCGGCCACAGTGGAGACCTCTGCTCAGGCTGCCCGTGGCTGTGGCTAAGGCCACCACTGCGGGGAGCGCCATGGGCTCCTCCAGGGCCAGGGTGAAGGGATCTTTGCTGAGTGACGTTCTGACCACTTGTGTAGCCTGCCTGGCCTCACTTCCACTTTGCTCCTGGACTCAGTTTCTCTGGCCGGATCTGCCAGGGATATCAGAACCCAAACCAGATCAAGCAGCTTCACATCTGAGCCTTCTAGTGACGCCGCAGGGCCACATGCCTAGAAGCCCCAGCCTTGGCCCTCAGCCTGGTGTCCCCTGCTGGAAAGGGTCTCAGCCCCAGGGGCGCCTCATAGCACCCTTCCTCAGTCAGTCCAGGACCTGGGCTTCAGCTGCTCCCTCCTTGCACGACACCTGCTCACCCTACCCCACTCCCCTCTGCTCCCAGGAGGAGCTGCCTCTACTGCTGCTTGTAAGGTGCTAAAGGGCTCGTTTAACTACACAGTCAGCCTGGGTGGCAGGGCCTGTTTGTTCCAAGCTGAGCCAGAGCCCTGAGCCCTGAAGGTGCTGCTCATATGGATGAATACAGAGCTGCAGAGAGGCCCATGTGCCTGCTGCTCTCACTTCCAGGTCTTGGGAGGACCTCTCAGGGCAGGGGTAAGGGCCAGAGCAGGGCAAGCCTGGGGAGGGAAGGAGCAGGTCTGGGGATGCCTGCAGAGTGCCCGGAGGAAGGCTGAGTGTGCAGGATCAACCAGCTCTCTGGTTCTGCCCATCCTGTGTGCCCTGGGTCCTCTGCATCAGGGCCACACTGGTTACAGGTGTAGAGAGGGGGAGGCACCGAGCCTGGAGCCTGGAGGACAGGCAGACAGACAAATAAGCCTCTTCTGAGAAGCTCAAACCACAGGGCACAGAGAGGAAGAGGCTCAGGTCCCAGGGGCCACGTAAAGAAGCAGAAAGAGAACAAGAAACAGAAACACAACACCCACCTTCAGGGAAAGCAAGAGACCCCTGAAACCCCAAGTCACAGCCTGCCAGTGTGACAGCAGATTGCCAGAGCCTAGGGAGACCAATGGGCCGGGTGGGGAGGGGTGGGGTGGCCTCTAAGAACCCCAGGGGGACTTAGGGACATTATGGACAGGATGCAGGAGGTGAAACCAAGAGGCTGGGTGGGCCGGGAGTCTGAGGAGCACTTGCAGCCTCTCCTTGGTCCTCACCCCTGTACAGTGAAGCCAGGGAAAATTCAAACAGAGATCTGGGGACCAGGGCACCTGCCCTGGGGCAAGGTTGGGTGAGGCAAGGGACCGACACTGGAGCCTCAGCAGATCCCGTTCCACTTAGCAAATAACCACTCGCTCAGCCCCCACCACCCCGAGGCCCAGCTGTGGAACTTGCTCTGCCATGGGCACTTCCGAGGAGACAGCCAAGCGTGCCTGTGCTCTTGGGGCTGCTCTCTCGTGTTGGGTGAGCCTGCTGGTGCCAGACAACAAGAGCAACTTGATGTGTGTCGGCCCAGGGCAACCCAGCCTGGTGGGAAACACATGCTGTTGTTGCCATGGAGATTTCAGGGTGGTTTGTTACCTGCTTGGTGTCTGACTGTCTGACTGCTACAGGGGGATTGGTGAAAGTCTGAGTTCTGAACAGGCTGCTCCCAGTTCCTTTCCTGGCCCAGGTCAGGAGGGTCAGGGCCAGGCATAGACTCACCTCAGACAGGAAACCAGGGACCTGGTCATCTCAGAGGAAGGCCTAGGGGTTGACCTCCAAGTGTCCTTGATGAAAGACCCTGCTGCCTTCCAGAGGTGCTCACCTCTGTGCACTGGAGCTCCAGCTGCAGCTGACACCTCATTCTGAAACAGGAACACATGCCAGGAATGGTGGGCACGGACCTCTCTCCTGAGAAGGACCCAAGTCAAGCGAAGAGAAGACAGCCAGCGAGAAGTAGAGGTGAGGCAGTGAGCAGAGGAAAATTTTGCAGCAGTTATCATTGCTGTCCTCAGAAAGAAAAGGAGGCATGAGCTGCTTACAAACAAGCCCAAGACGCCAGGAACCAGGAATCCAAAGCAGTCCTGGGAAATTCAGGATATGTTGGTTAAGAGGGTTGAAAAGTAAACTGTTAA
>PVJA010046242.1:0-15221 GCA_004027025.1 Myocastor coypus | reverse complement strand
GTGTCCAGCCCCACTGTTTGGCCTGGGCACACCTACCAACTCCACCATTGTAACGTTGGAATGGCACACACTGCTTCTTTAATGTGACATCCTTCAGATACTTGGTGGCCTTTCGGATATGCATACCCTTGATGGCCTGGGCAGTTTCATGTGTATTCTTAAAATGAATGTGAAGATTTGAGCCTCTTGATTTGCATGATTTTGTGGGGTTTTCTGGGTCGAGAGAGTAGTGAACCATTTTCACAGGACACCACAGGCCGCTTACAGGAAGGATTTCTTTTTTTTTCCTTATTTATTTATTTATTTATTTATTTATTTATTTATTTCTTGTTTCAGAACCTTTATTTGTTTATTCACTCATTTTTATGGCCGGCTCAGCCTGCCCCAAGGGCAGGGCTGGTGCAGCATGTGGTTCCAGGGATCGAACGGTGGTCCCTGAAGCCACCCAAGCTTTCCTAAGCAGGTGCTTTAGACCACTGAGCCATCCTGCTGGGCCCCTCATTAGCTTTTTAACCCTCACCCCTTGTCTTACAAATTTCAGAGTGGCCCTGACCCAGTGCTGCCTTTGTTCATGCTATTTTGTCTCCAGAATGCTGCCTGAGCCTTCCTGAATTATTAGAGCCCTGGACGCTTTGGCTGTTACAGACACTGGCTATAAGTGCTTTGGTGCAGGAAAGGAACCTGGACTGGAGTCTCGGGGGAGGTAGTGTTGGTGCAAGGGGTTTAGCCCGGCTTGGGGGACTCAGAAACAACATCGACCACCCTGATAAGGCCCTTTAGGATTTAACAGATTCACTTTGAAGAGGAATCAAAGAACTTGCTTGGAGTCCAAATTTACCCATGTCTCTGTTTCCCCACCTGTAAAGAATGGAGCTGGTGGTGGTCCATGGTCCCTGAGTGCTTGTGCTTCCAGGGAGCTGTGGTGGCTTCAGGGTGTCCCATCTGGCCCTGGGCAGAGGTAGGAGGTGGAATGGCCAGTGAGGATGGCTCTGGAACAGTCAGGAGATGGCATCCCTGGGTCACTGTGACTCTCAGAAAGGGCATCAGGCTGGAGTCTGGCCACACAGCCTGCCTGAGTGCATGGCTTTTCCCCCCATCTTAACTTGGGGAGCTGTGGCAAAGCTCCTGCAGCCACCTGTCTGAGTGTGTGTGCATGGATGCCGAGTGAAGATCAGAAAAACAGAACAAGACAAGGAGAGGTGGGATCTGGTGGCATAAGTGGTGGCCCTGTCCTCTCTGCCGGCCAGTTGACTCCCTTCTCATCAGAAAATCAGTGTGATTTCTTCTACTCAGAATTTAGGGCACCTATTTCCCGAAGAGGGGACTATGGCCTCTCCTGTCTCGCTCAGGGGCTGGCAGCTAGTCCTTCCCCATCGCCTGGAGCTCGAGGGGTGGTGACGTCTCCCTTCTTCTTGCCCGGGTGCCTGCAGTGTCCAGCAGCTCTGGAACCTTCATGACCCATTGCTTGTGCACAGCCCGTGAGAATCATCCTGTCCTGCATGTTCCATTCAGTGTCCCTCAGGTGCTGTGTCTCTGGTCCTACCTCCTAGGGCCTCCAAATGCAGGGCAGTGTGTGGCAGGTGACAAACTAAAAACTTGTTTTTAAAATTCTTTTTCTTGTTTCAGAACTTTTGTTTGTTTATTTACTTTTATGGCTGGCTCAGCCTGCCCTGAGGGCAGGGCTGGCACAGCATGTGGTGCTGGGGATAGAACCTTGGTCCCTGCAGCCACCTGTAGGTGCTTTAGACCACTGAGCCATCCTGCTGGGCCCCAAACTAAAAACTTTGTGTCCTGTGTCACCCATCAGACCATTTAGGTACAAGGCTCAGCGAGGCTGAGGGAAGCCAGTCCACACTCATTTGTGGTTGTGGCTTCCTGTGCTGACCTTTGTAGAAGTCACTTAGAGCTGCGTAACAAACATCTCCCAGACCTGGGGCTGGCTGCAGGTTAGCACTTGTGAGCCCCCAGGGTCCACCCCCAGCACCAGGAAGACCCAAATCCCAAGGAAAAGAGGGTTGAAGCAACTGCACCAGCTACAGAATGGGAAGGGAGTGGTCTTGGCTACTGTCTCTGCTTTGCGTCTCCTGGCAGTCACTCTGATGGTGGCCCCTGTGCTCAGGCGAGGAAGGTTTGCTGCTGTGGCTTTTCATCACCCTGCTTCCATGTGGTCCCACCTCTGGTGGCTCCACAGGAGCTGACATTGTGCATGGTGGCTGGCCATGAGCTGACTTGTGTCCCCAGGAGCAGTGTCAAGGTTGGCCCAAGATCCTGTGCCTTCTCCCACAGCCTCCTCATGCCACCTCATTCACAATGGTGACCCGAGCCTGGCTTCCTTCTGAGCTCTGTGGATGCAGTGCTGGTGGCCTCCTGGTCATAAGGTTGTGTGGGACAGGGAGGCTCTGGGTTTCCACACTCCTGCCCACACAGGGTGCATGCGTCTCAGTCCTGGCTACAGAATAAGTGAGTGGAGGGCCAGTGAGATGGCTCAGCGATCTAAAGTGCCTGCTTAGGCAAGCTTAGGCAACCACAGGGACCACGGTTCGATCCCCAGCAGCACATGCTCCGCCAGCCCCACCCGCAGGGCAGGCTGAGCCGGCCATAATAAATAAGTAAGTAAGTAAGTAAGTAAATAAATAAATAAAGGGGTGGAGCTCAGCCCTCTGTTCCCAGAAAGCCTGCTCTGGGGAGCCCATGTGGCTGGGGTTTCTCCATGAGGAGCCAGGAAGGACAGGCAATGCAGGGCTGGGCTGTTTTGCTTTCTACTGCCCATCCCTCACCATGAAGCATCTAGAAGGTTTTTCAAAGGAAATAGTGAACCTGGAATTTAGTGAAATTTTTTCCTTTTTTGGGAGGGAGGGAAGGGTCTCACTCTGTAGTTCAGGCTGGACTTGCACTCACCATGTAGCTCACACTGGGCTCAGACCTGTGGTGATTTTCCTGCTTCAGCCTCTCGAGTGCTGGGAGTAGAGGTGTGGGTCACTATGCCCGATGAATTCATTGGAATTGAAATTCTAAGAGTTTAGTGGAAGCAGATGCTCAGTCTGTCTCTTTGATCCTTATTGGTATTGTCAATTCCATGACAACACAGGCCAGTGATTCTAAACTGCAAGTGACTTCGTAAGCAACAAGGCTGATATTTTTATCTTTGTGAAACCTCTCGAGTGATCACACTCCAGGGCTGTGGTCAGGCCTGCCAGAATCCCCACAAGGCCTCGGTGCCTCCCAGGGTGTTGGGCCTAGGGGTCCCCACAAGGCCCCTTGGTGCCAGGCTGGTGGCGTGCTGGAGTTCCTTAACATGACTTTGCTTTGGCGTTGCCTCTCCTCCAAGCCACCCTTCTTCTCTGTTTCCTGAAGGACATTTGTAAGGACGTTAGAGCTTCCTGACGAGTATCATGTATTCTAAACCTCAGATCCACATGAAGGCATGATCTTCAGCTTGAGGGGCCACATACAGCGTCAAGGCAACATACACAGGCACACATAGCTACACACACACAGTGACACAGGCACACACAGCGACATAGTAATGTAACACACTGATACAGCAACATACACAGGCATATAGTAATGGTGACACACAGAGTGATACAGACCCCCCAGTTACATGGTGATGTACACAATGGCACAGTGGTATCTGCTTCATGCTGGTCTCTAGAGCAGCTGGAGCCAGGGTGGCTCTAGCAAAGGACAGTGTGATGTCCCAGCAGCTCTCGAGAGTCCCTGTGGTAGGCGGCTCACAGTACCTGCCAATAGAGCAGTGAGCCGGCCTTGGCCCAGCTTCCAGCCTCACTCCTTACCCTGATTCCACCCCTTGGAACCCTGCTCATGTGGGTGCTCCCTCCTGTCCCCTGATAAAATGTGCCTCACCTTCCCAGAGAGGTTCCCAGTTGCCTCCCAGAGGGGAAACACTCGCCTGCCTCAGGCAGCCGCAGACTGAGAAGGAGGCTGAGAAGGGCGAGGGTGTCCTTCTAGAACCTTCCCTGTGTCCCTTACACATCCAGGACTTCTTGTTCCCAGAGGTTCCATTAGAGTTGGGACTCAGGCATGCCATTTTGCTTTTAATGTACTCTGAGTACAACAGAGCATCCATCGGGCAGTGATGGCCACCAGGAACAGACACATGTGGTCTTTGTGCCTCTTGGGTGAGAACCAGGGTCAAGTCAGGGCCCTGCTAGGCCCCCCGTACCCCAGCTCCAAGTGGGAAACCTGAAGTGAGAAGGTCTGGATAGTGCTAGGCTGGGTGGGGCTGCACGAGGTCCAGTCTCCTCCATGGTACTTGGCCGCCACAGCCAGGATGTGCCAGGAAAGCCAACCCGGTGTGTCTCCGCAGATGCTCTTTGCAGCACAGGTAGCAAGCTAAGTGCCTGAGGGTGGGACACAGACAGGAAGTAGGAAGTAGGTCCTGGGGGCTGGGACACCTGCGGGGCATGACGGTGTCCATCACACTGAAGGCTCCTTGGGTGCATACTTTGGGGCCTGAGCATCCCAGAGCATGAGTCTGAGTGTCTGGGTTGAAGGTGCTGCAGCAGGAGCCAAGGTGGAGCCCCAGGTTACAGGCCAGGACTCATTTCGCTCAACGTGTGTGACAACCTTGTGTGCTGGGATTCATGACACATGCCTGTCCTGGGGGTCCCCAGCTGATGGGGCAGGTGAAGGACCCAACAGGCCAGGGGTGGGATGGGCCTGGGGCAGATACCTGTGGCTGCATCTTTTAATCACAGGTTAGCCCTTCTCTGGGGGTCCCAGTTTCCTCATCTGCAATGTGCACCATAATAGCATCTACCTCCAGGGCTATAAGAAAGCCTAAGTGTAGATGGCCTAAGTTGTGTGAAGCATTTGAAGTGGTGCCTGGTGTGTTGTCAGTTAGAGGAGCAGAGCGTCCAGCAGGCGCTTGGCCAGAGACCCCCGGGGACACCTGGAGCAGCCCACCCAGTGGAGGGTGGCAGGCCTGTGGCTTGGAACAGCAGCCCCTGTTGCGTGCCTCTGCTTCTAATGGGGGTTCAGTAGGTTCAGGGGGATGCTGCTCTAGCTGGTGGTGGAAAAGGACAGCCCAATAGCAAAATACTTTTCATAAGAGTTTGTCCTATCTCAAGTACAAATCTACAAAAGAGCTCAGATCTCTGCTCTGAAGTTTTCTAAGGAATGTGTTATATTTGCCTGTTTCTAGTTGGGTTTTCCATTCTGCCCCATTGGTCTAGGTGCTGTTTCACCCATACCACTGTCTTGATTACCGCAACTTAATAGTAAGTCTTGGAGCCAGATCATGTCTACCTTCCAGCTCTGTTTCCCTTTCCTTTTTTTTTTTAATTAGAAAGCATTTTTCCCCCGCAGAACTAAGGATTGAACTCAGGCCCTTGCATTTGCCAGGCAAACATTTATTCTACTGAGCTATCTCCCTAGCTATTGGTATTACATTGACTGTTTGGGGCTTTTTCCTTCTCCTTGTAAACCTTAAAGTTAGTTTGTCACTATCCAAAAAATAATTTGCTCTGCCAGGTGTGGTGGTGTATGTCTGTAATCCCAGCACTCAGGAGGCTGAGGCAGGAGGATCACTGCAAGTTTGAGGCCAGCCTGGGCTATGTAAGTGTGATCCTATCTCAAGAAACAAGCAAAACAAAACTATTTGATGAAATTTCGGTTGGAATTGTGTTGACTCTGTAAAAGACAAAAGATTTATATGATCTGAAGAGAAACCAGAGTATGTGTTGGCTCTAAAGTAAATACAGCCGGCTTCTTGGCAGCACTGAGTCTTCTTAGCCAAAGACACGGGCGGCCTCTCCGTTTGTGTGGATGTCTGCCTTGTTTCATTAGTGTTGTCATTTTCCTCTTCTAGAATCTGTATATATTTTGATAACCTTTCATGTATTCCACATTTTCAGTGCTCACTTAAATGGCATTGTGATTTTAATTTCAAATTCCACTTGTCCACAGCTGGCATAGAGGAAAGCCATGGGCCTTTGTAGATTAACCTTGGATCCTGTAGTGCTGAATCATAGCACAAAACAATGAAGTTCTGGTGTTGATTCTTTAGGATTTCTCAGATAGGCAGTCAAATCGTATACAAACAAAAAACATGGTCGCACTATGCAGTGCAGGCTAGACCTGCGCTCTCTTTGTAGCCCAGGCTGGTCTCAAACTTGCAGGGATCCTCCTGCCTCAGCTTTCCAAGTGCTGGGGATAAAAATGAAATAATTGACTTAAATCTTTTTTATTATGTTATTTATTTATTTATTTATTTATTTATTTATTTATTGTTTCAGAAGCTTTATTTGTTTATTCACTCATTTTTATGGCCGGCTCAGCCCGCCCCAAGGGCAGGGCTGGCACAGCATGTGGTGCCGGGGATCGAACCGTGGTCCCTGAAGCCACCCAAGCTTTCCCAAGCAGGTGCTTTAGACCACTGAGCCATCCCGCTGGGCTCAAATGGTCTGTTTTTGTTTGTTTGGTGGGACTGGGGTTTGAACTCACGCCCTTGCACTTGCCAGACTGGCACTTGTGCCACAGAGCTATCTCCGCAGCCCCTTTATTGTGGAAAAATTAACAAGATATGAAAAATCAAGAGAAGAGCATAATTAATTCCCAGGTGCCCATTACATGGCTTCGACAGTTGTAAACTGCTGGCAGTCTTGTTTCATCTATACTTGTTTCTCTTTCTCCTCCTGCGTCTTGGATTGTGAGAATCCCAGACATCATGTCACATCATCTCAATGTATTTCAAGGTCTCCCTTTATAAGAGAGGGCTGGGCCAGCGAGATAGCCCAGCTGACTAAGCACCTGCTTAGGCAAGAGCAAGGGCCGGTGTTCGATCCCTGGCACCACATACCACACTGGCCCTGCCCCCAGGTGCATGGGCACCACCCCAGGCCTGCTGAGACGGCCTTGGAGACCTGACCCCTCCTTCTTTCCTTTCTTTTTCTTCTTTGTTTTTTGGTACCGGTAATTGAACTGACTTCATGCTTGCCAGGCAGGTGTTGTACCGCCAAGCTGTATCCCTATCCTGTTCTCTCTCTCTTTAAAAAAGCCGCTATTTCTTTTTTAAAGAGAGTGCTTTATTTTTATTTATTTATTTATTTATTTATTTATTTATTTATTTTTTTCTTTTTGAGACAGGGTCTCGCTGTGCAGTTGAGGCTGGCCTTGAGCTCACTTTTGTAGCCCAGGCTGGTCTCGAACTCGCATCAATCCTCCTGCCTCAGCCTCCCAAGTGCTGGGATTACAGGTGTGAGCCACCACGCCCAGCAAAAAAGCCATTATTTCTTTAAAAAAAACCAATAGTGCTTCCTTAAGAGCATCGAATAGCCAGTGTTTCAATTTTCACAATCATTTCATAAGCTTTCCAACTTTTCTTTTTTACTTTTTAAAAAATGTATTTATGTTATGGCCGGCTCAGCCTGCCCTTGGGGTGGAGCTGCCACAGCATGTGGTACTGGGGATCAAACGTTGGTCCCTGAGGTTGACTTGAACTTGGCTAAGCAGGTGCTTTAGACTGCTGAGCTATCTCACCAGCCCTTCCTTTCCTTTCCTTTCCTTTCCTTTCCTTTTTTGTCTTTTTGAGACAGGGTCTCGCTATGCAGTTCAGGCTGGCCTTGAGCTCACTTTTGTAGCCCAGGCTGGTCTTGAAGTCGCACTCATCCTCCTGCCTCAGCCTGAGCCTCCTGGGATTATAGGTGTGTGCCACCACATTTGGCTCACCAACCTTTTTTTTTGATAGGGTCTCACTATGTAGTGCAGGCTGGTATTGAACTTGCTGATATGGCAAGGCTGGCCTCAGACTCAAAGTGACCCTCCTTCCTCAGCTTCCTGCATGCTGACATTACAGATGCACACCACTACATAGTACTTTCCAACTTTTTATTTTTTATTTTTTTATTTTATTTTCTTTTTTTTAAGGTTCTTTTTTTTTTAAATTTTTTCTTGTTTCAGAACTTTTATTTGTTTGTTTATTTATTGTTATGGCTGGCTCAGCCTACCCTCAGGGCAGGGGTGGCGCAGCATGTGGTGCCGGGGATCGAACTGCGGTCCCTGAAGCCGCCCAAGCTTTCCCAAGCAGGCGCTTTAGACCACTGAGCCATCCCGCCGGGCCCCTCCAACTTTTTATTTTGAAAAGAACGGCATAACAAACACTTGTAGGCCCCACCCCAGACTCCCTAAGCATTAGGAGCATCATCTTTCATCATTAACGTCCAGGCCTTTGCTCCTCGGTGCCATTCCAAATGAGTCATTGGTACTGTTTTCATTCTTAATAGTATTTATATATATAAACAGGCTTACCCATGTCTTTGCTTATCTTTGTTTTATCCCTGAAAATTGGACAAACGTTTTTCTTTTAGTTTTTTCTTTGCTTTCCTCTCCAGAGATGCCTGCACCTGTTCACGTTTCCTCAGCAGCTCTAGCCTCATAGCCACTTTTCACATAAACCCTACCCATGTCATCCAGGTAATGGCTTGGTGCTGTGGGTGCTTCCCTGAAGGCTGGTCTGGCTGTTTTCAGGAGCCCCTCACCGCCACGTTTCCTAAATAACGGCTGTGGGAAACCATTCACTCATGACTAGTCCTTTCACAGTCCTGATAGTTTCCTGTGGGTCTGCAGGTACACAGTCATTACTCGCAATAATAATTCTGCCTCATTGTTTCCAATAGGTTCTGATTTTAATTGTGGCAAAATGTATGCAACATAACATTTACCATTTTAACCATATTTAAAAGGTGTCAAGTTCAGGTTGAGGATATGGCTCAGTGGTGCCCAGCATGTACATGGATGGCCTGGAGTTTAATTCCCAGGATAGGAAAAAAAAAAAGACTTAAAAAAATTGGTCAGGGGGCTGGGGAGATAGCTCTGAGGCACAAGTGCCTGCTGGGCAAGCGCAAGGTCGTGAGTTCGAACCCTGGTCCCAAAAAAATAAAGAAATAATAATTGTTCAATCTAAACAGTTAATTTAAAGATAATATTATGCAGTATGACAACCACTATAAAATTCCTATTATTTTGTTTAGTAAAACTCTGCATCATTTCTAATGTTTTATTTATTTTTACTATGCTGTTCTCTCTCTCTCTCTCTCTCTCTCTCTCTCTCTCTCTCTCTCTCATCCACTTCACTGGCATTAAGTGCAGCTTTGGGGACTGAGTCCATGGCTAGTAGGCCTGTTGTTCTTGGGCTGCCTAGCAGTGCACTGTAGGGGCACTGTGTGGGAAACTCAGTACCTAGTGCCAGGGACAACAAAGAGAGCAAGAAGAAGATTCTGGGGTCCCTATATTGCCTTTTTTATGTATTTAGTCTATAGGGTCTTACTACACCGATAAGACTTGTAGCGATCCCCCTGTTTTCAGCCTCCCAGCTCTGGGATTACAGGCAGGTGTCACCACACCCAGTCTTCTGTGTTGCGTTTTAGGCCCCTGCTGACCGCGAGGCCACTCCGCAGCCCCTCCTTTTAATGCCTCCATCTGCCACCTTCTCAAAGTCCCAAGCGGCAGCTTTAACTCCTAGGCCCTTGCAGATACTTATCCAAACCATAGTGTGCAGTGTCTGCAGCTGGGACATCTGTGTCCAAGGAGTCCATCCGGTTGCTAAGACCCCGCATTTGTTCCACCTTCCCACACAGCACTGATGGCCGCCTTTCCGTTTACAGAGAATAACGCACCCACCTCCTCCACGCGCACTAAATCTTGGACCAGGCTCTCCAAAGCAAGCACTGAGCATGCCAGCGACAATCTAAACATAAAGCTGGTGGCCACTGAGGGGGCCTGGAGGCCGTGCACTGCTGTGAGTGAGTTCCGTCGGCTGTGGAGAGTCACAACGCCTCTCTGCTGGCCTCTTTCTTCCCTGGGGTCTATTTTAAGAACCTCTGAGCATTTGGGTTTGGATCGTAAACCTCTGCACACAGTTCTTTTGCAGCCAGCTCTCCCCCGGCTTATGCTAATAGGAAGCCCCCACACCGACTGCTGTGACAGGAACCAGCGACGCCACAGTCTGGCTCTGGGAGTTACAACCAGAAAGAGGTGTGGCCTGGAGGCTGGGCAGTCGTGGGCTTCACAGAGCTGCTTGCCCCAAAGAGATACACACTCCCTGCCCCTGCAACCCTGTCTCTCGCTGTTGCTCTCTGCTCCCCTGGTTGTTCTGTTGCCTCTGTCACCATTGTTGCTGTTCTGCTGCCATGAACTGCTGCCCTCTGCCATGTGCCACTCAGCCTTGGAGCCAGCTGAATAGGAACTGAAACCTCTACAAACTGTGAGCTAAATAAACCTTTCCTTCCTTCGTTTTGCATGTCGGGTATTTGTCCCAGCAATGAGAGAAGAGTAACTAAGACTAAGAGTAACTAAGCCTCAGCCTCCCAAGTAACTGCAATTACAGATGTGTAAGTCAGTGTGCCAGCCTGGGGATTTTACCCCTTTATACCTGACACCCCACTATGTGGATGGGCACATCTGTGGACTCTTCATCTGTGGGCTTGGGAAGTCGGCTCCTTCTCCCCCTGGCCAGTGGACCCAAGTTGGCTTGATGAGACTAGCTTGGCCTCCCTGCCTCTTTTCAGTGTTAGCAGATATAGGAAAAAGGAGTGAGAAGGAGCAAGTGCTTCTTTGAGAGGCTCCAGGAACATCTTCAGGGGTCTCATTTCTGTATTTTCCAGGGGTCTTGCTGCTGATTGTGGGTGGGTGTCTCTGTCACATCTCCGTCACATTCTCTTACTGCTGGAACAAACACCTGACTCCCAGAATTAAGGAAGAAGAGGAGCCGGGCGTGGTGGCAGACGCCTGTAACCACAGCACTCGGGGAGGCTGAGGCAGGAGGATCGGTGTGAGTTTGAGACCAGCCTGGGCTACAAAAGTGAGCTCAAGGCCAGCCTCAACTGCATAGCGATACCCTGTCTCAAAAAGACAAAAAAAAAAAAAAAAAAAAAAAAAAAAAAAAAAAAAAAAAGGAAGAAGAGGTTTATTTTATTTATTTATTTATTTTTTTGTCTTTTTGAGACAGGGTCTCACTATGCAGTTCAGGCTGGCCTTGAGCTTACTTTTGTAGCCCAGGCTGGTCTCGAACTCACACCGATCCTCCTGCCTCAGCCTCCCGAGTGCTGGGATTACAGGCGTGCGCCACCACGCCTGGCTTATTTACCTCACAATTTGCAGAGGTTTCTACTCAGCTGGCTCCAAGGCAGTGGCACAAGGCAGTGGGCAGCAGTCCATGATGGTAGAAAACAGCAAAACAGCAAGAGCAAAAGGGAGGAGCGATGGCAGAGAGCGAGCCTCTCTCCCTTTCTTATATTGAATTCAGGCTCACCCCATGGCCATAGCGCTCACACACATAATCCCAACATTGGACCATGAATTAACCATAAACCCTAGAAACCCAACCCGTGACTGCATGAGGCTTTAGGGGGGCAGCTGGACACAAGCCACCATAGTAGGTCTCACCAAGGACAAAACCACAACTCTTAACTGGTACTGTGAGGGCACTTTGGCTGGAATGCACATCATGGTGCCCACTGAACAGGTGTCCACAGCTCCCAGGGCTCAGGCCTCAGCTCCCTACGCAGCTGGCCACTCCCAGTTAGGCGGCTGTGACACTGGGGACCAGGCCCTTCTCTCGGTCAGGCCACACTGTGCCCCAGGGGCTGCTGAGTAGCATGCCGGGCTTCCATCCCTAGATGCCAGTAGCCCACTCCTCCTAGGTGTGACAACCAGCAGCTTCAGGAAACATCAGCAGAGGCCCCTGGGAGCAGGCAGGGATTGTTCTACCCAAGTCAGGGAGGTAGCGCCTAGGATCTTTGCCCAGCCTCTGGCCAGCCCGGCTCTTTCTCACTCACAGCTCCCAGAATCCTTTATGGATTGCCTCGGGAACTGTGCTTGGAGTCTAGAAACAGTCACTTCACTTCTTGGTGCACACATGTGCCGTGTGTCTTGACAGCAGGCTGTGTATTCAGAGTTGCTCCCTGAGGAGGACCCATGGGTCTGATAACTCAGCTGTGCTACTACTGTCTGTTCAGCTATCTAGAGGTGGCATCTTGCTGTTGCCCAGGGTGGTCTTTTTTTTTTATCTTTTTGAGACAGGGTGTCGATATGCAGTTGAGGCTGGCCTTGAGCTCACTTTTGTAGCCCAGGCTGGTCTCGAACTCGCACCGATCCTCCTGCCTCAGCCTCCCGAGTGCTGGGATTACAGGCGTGCGCCACCACGCCCGGCTTCCAGGTGGTCTTGAATGCCTGGTTCAAATGATCCCCCTGCCCCAGCCTCTGAGTAAGTGCATCACTACACCTATCTCATCTCAGCTATTTAAATGGGGGGCTGGGGAGATAGCTTGGTGTCCTAAAAGGAGCCAGGTTCGATCCCCAGTACTCCATGATGTGCCAGCTCTGGAATCCTGGGTGTACCATGCCAGCCACCAAAACTGAGCATGGTGGCACACACCTTTAATCCTAGAACTGGAGAGACTGAGACAGGAAGATCACTGCAAGTCCAAGCTGCGTAGTGAGACTCTATACCAAACAAACAAACAAACAAACAAATAAATAAATAGATTTTAAAAATATTTAAACAGAGTAAAGAGCCGGGATGGTGGCATGCCTCTGTAATCCTAACACTTGGGAGGCTAAGGCAGGAAGAGTTACAAGCTGGAAACAAGCCTGGGCTTATAAAGCAAGGTCAAGGCCAGCTTGAACTGCATAACAAGACCCTGTCTCAAAAAGACAAAACAAACAAACAAATAAACAAACACACCACACAAAAACATCCTTCCCTCCAAATGGTGAAGAAGCTGGGTGACAGAGACACCAAAGTTTATTCCTCTAGATAAGGCAGATATTGGCCTAAACAGAAGAGGCAGAAAGAGGCAGGCTACAGGGAAATGCCTTCCAGCAACATGAAAAAATACCAGTAATCCTGGCACTCTGGGAAGCTGAGGCAGGAGGATTGAAGGTTTGAGGTCGGCCTGGGCAGTGTAGTGACTTAGCAAGGTTCTGTCTCAAAATAAAAAATAAAAATGGCTGGGGTTGGAGCTCAGTGCAAAGGCCCTGGACTTAATCTCCAGCACTGGAGAGAAAAGAACAGCAGAGGGAAGGAAAACCTCAGTCAAGGTGTGCACTGGAGCATTCTGAGAGGGGTCTAAAGGCCAGCAGAGCCCAAAGGAGAAAACAGAGTTCACATTGTACAGGAAAACCAAGTTTGCAGCCACACACGTGAGAGGAATGTGTGAGAACCTAGGAGAAAAGTGTTCCCAGGTGTTCTGCCCTGCATGTGTCCCTTGGGCCACCACAGCCACATATGCAGAATGTAATAGACCTTTAATCCTCCTCGAATGGCACTGTCACTTACCTGTGGTCACAAAGTTCTGGACTCTGCAGCTTGCAGCAGGCAGATCGGGGTGTGGGGGTGCCCTGTGGCTCACCAGAACCCTGTGGTGGCTATGAACCTTGATTGCTCCCGGGTTGGGTTGACACAGGGGGCTGTGGCCTGCTGGCTTTTGTGCCCTGGCACTCACAGCCACAGAGCCTCTCACAGCCCAGCCCAGGGCCCTCACACCGAGAACACACACCCCTCATGCAGGCACACAGGTGCACACAAGCTACACCTGTGTGAATCAGGGCACAGTTATCACTTGTGAGCACCCCACACACCACAGGCCTAAAACACACAGACCCGTGAATACATACACGTGTACACACATGCACATGAGGTGCCCCACATGTGCCACCTGCACGTCCCAGCCCCCACCTCCTGCTTGTAGGCTCCCCCAGGGCCCTGCACACCCACCACACCGAAGCTGCCATTGTCAGCCACTGTTTCTGCCCAACACACAAATTCTTTGTTAGGCAGCAGAATGTAATTTTGGAATTAGGAAAATAAGATCCTCATTAATAATGCAGGGAGAACACAAAACTGTGGTGGAGCTGTGTGCTAATTTAGGAAATCAGCTCGGGAAATCTCTCTGCTAGAGGAGTTGCCAGAAGGGCACTGGCCGTGCCCACTGCAGCCAGCTCTGGCTGTGACCACCATGAGGTCTCACTCACCCTGCCGTGGTTTCTGAGCCAGCCTCTTATGCTCAGGATGAGGACGGCATCACCACAGCTTATGGCTGAGTGCCAGAGCAACTGAAATCATGCTTCTGTTCACCCAAGGTGACTCATGAGTCAGGCACAATAGTGACTCCAACACTCTGGGAGGCTGAGGCAGGTGGGCAGTACGCTCAAGACCAGCCTGGGCAACTTAGTGGTCAGTGAGACCCTGCCTAAAAATTAAAAATTAAATGGCCACATGTGAAGCAGAGGAGCTGGGGTGCCATACTAGGAGCCACGTGGCTGAGAATGAGAACGGTGAAGCTGGCTAGGGCTCAGCCATGGCTTATGGTTCCAAGAAGCATTGGAAGCAAGTAGCAACTCCAAAGCATCGGATGCTGGATAAATTGACCAGTGTGTTTGTTCCGTGTCCATCCACAGGCCCCCACTGGTTGAGAGAATGTCTGCCTCTCCTCATCTTCCTAAGGAACAGACTTAAGCATGCTCTGCGAGAGGATGAAGTAAAGATTTGCATGTAGCGCTTCATCAAGATTGACAGCAAAGTCCGAACTGATATAACCTATCCTGCTGTCTTTGTGGATGTCATCAGCACTTACAAGACAGGAGAGCATTTCCGTCTGATCTATGACACCAAGGGTTGCTTTGCTGTTCATCAGATTACACCCGAGGAAGCCAAGTACAAGTTGTGCAGAGTGAGGAAGATCTTTGTGGGCAGAAAAGGGATCCCTCATCTGGTTATCCATGATGCTTGCACCATTTGCCTCCCTAACTCCCTCAGCAAGGTCAATGACACCATCCAGATTGATTTGTCCTCTGGCAAGATCACTGATTCAATCAAATTCGACACTGGCAACCCGTACATGGTGATCAGAGGTGCTGATGTGGGAAGAATTGGAGAGATTGCCAAGAGAGAAGCACCCTGGCTCTTTTGATGTGGTTCATATGAAAGATGCTAATGGCATCAGCCTTGCTACCAGCTCTCCAACATCTTTGTCATCGGCAAAGGCAGCAAGCCGTGGATTTCTCTTCCGTGATGAAAAAGAATCCACCTCACCATTGCTGAAGAGAGAGATAGGCTGGCAGCCAAACAGCAGTGGGTGAAATGGTCTCTAATTACATGTTACAGAGCTCTCTTTAATTAAAGATAATAAGCCAGGCGTGGTGGCTCACACCTGTAATCCCAGCACTCGGGAGGCTGAGGCAGGAGGATTGGTGCAAGT
>PVJA010046241.1:0-15269 GCA_004027025.1 Myocastor coypus | reverse complement strand
TGATTATTAAAAACAGCTACAAAAGTTTCTGCATTTACAACAATATAGTGATAAGTGAATTGGCTAAAATATTTGTAACAAACAAAAATAGAAGTTTTCCCTGGTTTTATTTATTATTACATGGTCTGTACAAATTGCTTTATGAACTGAACTTGGTTTTTTTGTTGTTTATTTTTTATTTTTATTTATTTATTTATTTATTTGTCTTTTTGAGACAGGGTCTCACTATGCAGTTCAGGCTGGCCTTGAGCTCACTTTTGTAGCCCAGGCTGGTCTCGAACTCACACCGATCCTCCTGCCTCAGCCTCCTGAGTTCTGGGATTACAGGAGTGCGCCACCACGCCCGGCTTAGGAACTGAACTTGTTTTGAGGCTAAAATATAAGGAAAGAACACACCAGGAGGGTCAGGGAGCTAATATAATTCCCTCCCTCAATTCTTTCACAAGAATCCCCAAGTAGCTCTAATTTAAACAGCTAAATACCTGAGGCTTAGATTTACCATAAAAATTAATTGGCTTTTACCTAATGTATATTTAATTACAGCTACTCTGAGTCATAAAATATAATTTTACCATAGCATAAAACTGTTGGATCCAGTAATACAAAGAATAAAAATAAATTCAGAACAGATAAGTCTAGGGTAAAGACTGAATGTGGCTTCATTGAAAATCAGAATTTATTAGCCGGGCGTGGTGGTGCGTGCCTGTAATCCCAGCACTCGGGAGGCTGAGGCAGGAGGATCGGTGAGAGTTCAAGACCATCCTGGGCTACAAAACTGAGCTCAAGGCCAGCCTGAACTGTACAGCAAGACCCTGTCTCAAAAAGACAAAAACAAAAAAAAAGAAAGAAAAGAAAAGAAAGAAAAAGAAGAAAGAAAATCAGAATTTCCCCAAAGTGAGCACCAATAAACATATTTTGAATCAATGAATTCAGGGCTGTGCCACTCTATAATCTAAAAGTGATCAGGTCACCATTCCAGATGATGTTCTCAGGCATTTCTCATCTTCCCAGAACCCAACAATTTGCTTTTCACTGACCTGAAGGGACACAAGTTTTCACAGGCATTGTGTAGTACACAGTGGGCATCAACCTTTTGGCTTGCTTAGGATGCACTGAACGAGGCAGAATTATCTTGGCCCACATATAAAAGTAGAGTGTAGTAAAATTATGTAAGTAACAAAACCTCTTTTACTATAACATTTCTAGCACTAGTGATGTATGTAATTATAACAATATCATGAGCAAAACATGGTTTGATATATTTTTGTACTAATTTTATTTTATTTATTTATTTTTTGCGGGACTGGAATTTGAACTCATAATCCTGCACTTGCCAAGCAGGCACTTGTGCCACATCTCCCCAGCCCCTTTTTCTATAAATTTTAGCTAGAGTTATTTTACAAAATAACACAAGCCGAACAATACATGCCCGTCTTCACAGGCACACACATGTGTAGGTAGGTTAAAACACTATCATCCATGTCTACTGTTTTGCTTGCCAAATGGACACAGCACATGTGGCATCTGACATGAGCTGGGCAGTGAGTGCGAGGCGCAGGCAGCACTGACGTGCACCCTTCACTACAGGGCACTCCCTGGCTACCCGGGTAGTTCATGCCTGACTCATGAGGAATACTGCTACAAGCCCTAACAACAAACCGTGAAGAGTTTACGATCTTGCGACACTGGAAAGCCAGCTGCGTAGAATGGAACAGCAAGTGGGCCACAGACTATGGACTGAACATTTGGTCTAAGTACTATGTCCAGTTGAATTGGCAGCATTTTTTTTTCTGAGTATTACATAATATATAACATTATTTTAGTAAATGATGGCAATTTCCAATTAGTGAACTATGGTTATTGTTAATTCTATTGTTAGATGGGAAATACAAAAACATCAAGTACTTACATCAATTAAATCTGAAAGATCATGAATATAATACTTGAAAACCGAGGCATTGGTTGCTTCAAGCGTCAGGAGATACTCATTCCGTGCCTTAATGGATTTTAGCTTATTTTCTGAATACTTAGCTTGTCTCTGGAAATGAAGAAGATCCACACTTTGGCAAAGACAGTAAAATTATTTAAAAAATAAGACAGAGAAACATACATGAATTTTTTATGAATTTATGCAATGTACTCCACATATACAAATGACCCTTGAAGTACTCTGCAAAAAGTCCATTTCAAACTCATTTAAATAACCAAGTCAAATTACCCAGCTACACAATAACAATGTAGTTCGGTGTGAGGCCCATTTACAGGGAAATCTCTTTGTTAATATTCAAGTTCTCCATATTTGCACCGAACACTTGGCATTCTCCACTAGCTGATGGCCAGCTGTTACTACATGATTTTTGTGTCTTAAGCATTTTTCATTCCCATAGGAGGAAGTGCATATCTTTCCATAATAAATTACAAATGCATGTCTATCAGCTGTTGCAAGTGTTCTCAGCACTGCACTGTCTCCTCAGAGGAGGACAGAAGGGTTTCTCGGTCTATGTTTACATACTTTTTCTTTCATCTTTTCAATTTTCTTTACGGAGCTCCGCCGCTGATGTCTCTCTTCCAGTCTAATGTGGAAGACTGGATCCCCAGCTCTTCCAATTTGCTTCTCCTCTTGTTTCTCAGCCTCTTTCAGCTTGCTCTCTGCGCTGATGCTCTCTGCATGATACATGTGATAGGTTTTCATCACCTGCAAAAACAGTGATCCAAACTGTTAAAGGGTGTCTGCCTGTAACACACACAGGGGCCATGAACTCTTATATGACATGTGTGTTAAAGACATCACCTGGCAGAGGAAAGTTAGATTGTTGGTTAAATGGATGAATTATGGTGTATTGCTTTAACATGAACCAAACAAATATGCAAATTTACCTGTCAGGAAAAGGCACTTAGGGGATAGGCTTCGATGAAAAAATGATTTACTGGATTCAATGCAGACTTTTCATTGTACTTAAAAAGTTCTACGCTTAGAAGTGTCTCCCTAAAATATCCTTTGCATTATTAATTTGCAATCTAAACCACTTATTCATGTATAAGTGGTAGCCAACCAAAATTGGAAATGAGTAGAGTTCTTATTAAAGGAAATGAATTTATTTCACAAAAGCCACTTGCCAAAATATCAACTGTAAATATTAAAGTTTACATAGTTTCAGTTCCTTTTTAAAAATTTTTTTGCTACATAATAATACTTTATGTCCAAATAGAAAAAAAGATATGAAAAGGAAATGAAAATAAAAATAAGTAAACACCACTGCTAAGTAAACACCACCACTTCCAGTCTTTTTCCTATGAAAGTACACAACACACAATCACACACACACACACACACACACACACCCTCATGCTTCATTTTATAAAGTGTCAAATACTGCCAAATATCACTTCTCCTTTATAAAAACTGGTATCATCTTATATACATAATTTTAATTACCCTTTTCACTTAATATTACATTTTCCTATATCACTAGTCTCATAGAATATAACTTTAACTGCTTTACAATATTTAATATGACTTGAAATATTTACTTAACTAACCCCATATTGCTCAACATGTTATGGCTACTCCATTGTTTTCATTTACTTTTACTTTTTTTTTGGCTTTTTGAGACAGGGTCTCACTATGCAGTTCAGGCTGGCTTTGAGCTCACTTTTGTAGCCCAGGCTGGTCTCGAACTCAGAGCGATCCTCCTGCCTCAGCCTCCCAAGTGCTGGGATTACAGGCGTGAGCCACCACGCCCGGCTCATTTACAATTTAGCAGTGTCATGTATATCGTATCTTCTTTCTCTTCAAAATGGTATACTTAATTGCTATTTTAGCAAAATTTAGAAATGCACAGTATGTTATAAATTTATATAATGAATTCTTTGTCTTTCAAAAAACATTGGTTAGGGCTGGGGAGATAGCTCTGTGGCACAAGTGCCTGCCTGGTAAGTGCAAGGTCATGAGTTTGAACCCTGGTTCCACAAAAAACAAAACAAAGATTGGTTATTGCACTGTTACAAAAACGCTTCTGTACAGAACTGTGTCATATATTATTTCCTAGGATAAATTTCCAGAATTTCAATTTTGGTGTTAGAGAATACAACTCTTTGAGGCTTTGAAATACATGATCAATTTTAAACTATTCATTAAAAATAAAATAAAACCAAATTGATCTGTAAAGTTATCACTTAATGTACTCCCAATCATCTAGGTACTCAGTATGTTCTCAAATGAGGGAATAAAGATGCTGAACACATACTTTTTAGTAATGGCTAGGTATAATTTTGTATTGCTCTGTTCAGAAGAATAACAGCTACAGATTTTCAGGATTTTACCTGACAATCATAGTTTTCCACTAAAATTCTAAGGTGCTGTTTGTTAACTGCAGTCAGTCACCTTGGACAAATTCTTAAACCTGTGTATTTTGTTCACAAAATACTCCTTAAAAGAAATAGCTTATGCAAGTATGACACTCCAGTAAAGCTGACGCACCAAGGCACATATCAAAACTTGGTGCCAGTGCTACAAAGACTGAGGTACTGGCCTTTTCTCACGTACAATGTTATACTGTTATGCACAGAAGAAAGATTTTTATTGCAAATACTCAGAAGTTGTTCAGATTCCATTTTAGAACTAAGGTATAGTTGTTGAGAAGTTGAGATTATGGCTAGGAATCTTTTCTCCCCCTAGTATGAGGGATTTAACTCAGGATGTTTGCTTTCCAGGTAGGCACTTATGGCACGTTGTTTTTATTTAATTTTTTTTTTTTTTTTTTTTTTTTTTTTTTTTTTTTTTTTTTTTTTTTTTTTTTTTTTTTTTTTTTTTTTTTTTTTTTTTTTTTTTTTTTTTTTTTTTTTTTTTTTTTTTTTTTTTTTTTTTTTTTTTTTTTTTTGAGTTTCAAAGGTAAATTTCAAAGTAGTTTGGAAGCATTACTGGAATGAATAGATTTATGAAGTTAAATCAGTTTTAAAAATAAGGTAGAATACATCCTTTCCTAAATCAGGTCCCTCAACTTCAAAGACCTAATCCAAAAAAATGGACATTTGAGATGAATACACACCTCTTAGATGAAGAAATACAAATGGCAAATAAATAAATGAAGACATCATATATTTATCATATAAAAACATCATCAGTCATTTGAAAGATGCAAATTCAAACAATGATGAGATTTTATCCCAAACAAGAAAAAAAAAAAAGGCTGCCACCAAGAAATCAACTAAGGGCTGGCCAGACAGCTCAGTGGACTAAAGCGCCTGCTTTAGCAGAGTACAGCGGCTAGGTTCAATCCTGGCATGCTGTGCTGGCCTCATCCCTGGGGCACACTAAGATGGTGACTGAGACTGGGTGTGGTAGCATGTACCTGTGATCCCAGCACTTAGGAAGCTGAAAACAGGAAGATCACTATGAGAATGATCTATGCAGTGAGATGTTGTATTTCTCTACTAAATTCATTTAAAATCAATCAATCAATCAACCAACAGCAATGCTGGAGGGGCTGAGGGGAAAAAGAACACTTCTCCACTGTTATTGAGACTGGTGCAATCACTGTGAAAATCAGTGTGCAGATTCCTTAAAAAACTAGAATCAGGGGTACTATTCATTCAGAGGAAGCAGCTATTCCCCTTCTGGGTATTTTCCCAGAAGAATTAAAAACATACCACAGTGATATATGCACACCCATGTTTACAACAGCACAACTTGTCATTACTAAATCTTGGAAGCAACCCAAATAGCCATCAACTGAGGAACAGATAAAAAAGATGTGGTCTTTTTATATAATGAAGTACTACTCAGCCATAGCAGGATAAATTTAAGACTTTCATGGGTACACAAATGCAGCTCAAGCCCATACTCATATGTGAAACAATTCAGAATCCCTTGTGTGAACATCATATTCTTTCTTTAGTGTGAGAAGCTGAAAGAATAAATAAGAACCAAAATGTACAATAGATACTATGAATTGTGAAGAAACTGTTCAAAAGAAAAAAAGAAACTGATGGGAGAAAGAGGGAAAGAGGGCTAAAGAATATACATATATATATATATATATATATATATATATATATATATATACACACACACACACACACATATATATATACAAGATAGTTAAGATAATTATCCAAGCAATTTCTCTTAGTTCACTGAAGAGACAGTTTTGTCATAAGAGTATTTGGACAACATTTCATGTCTACATGATGTACTCTGAATAACTCCTATGAAGCTAGCAATACACAATATTAATTATTGTTACTCGGCTATTAGCCTTTTTGAAACTGTTTTATTTCTATTTTTTCACTTTAAAACAAAAAAGAAGACATCCTTTGTTACAGTTCAATGACACATTTTGAAGATACTTAACTTGGAAGGGTTAAGCATGGGACAAGCGAAGAGCCTTTGCTTATTTTCATAAAACTTGCTAATGTCCTTTCTTAGAAATGCAAAGCAAGCACGGAGCCAGAACTAACTAAGGGCTAAACTACAAAGCAGTGGCTGCTTGTCCTGAGCTATGTGTCACTGGAAAGTTATCTGTTTTTAGTAATTATTGACCCTATGGGAGAAGTCTGGTTGACAATTCCAGTTTGAAAGAAAAATAAAATAGTGCAGAAGCAGCTGGGCAGCTGAGGAACCCGGAGGGAATCACCCTGCAGCTGGGCAAACAGCAAGGCCAAGGCACCCACTCCGTGACCTGGATTGCTAGGCTTGGCTCTGTTTGTGTTCCCTGCCTGAAGCAAACCACATACCACTTAGGTCCTGGGTCAGTTACGTCTTAAAATGAGAGGGTGAAAAGGCCCAAGCACACATGCAGGCCCCACTCGCAGAGTACGCGGCTGCTAGTATTCTTCCTGCTAATAGCCTGGGAGACAGAAAACCGACTTCCATCACAACTGCATGCAAAAATACCCTACACAGCCCTGGGTTTCTTAGAAATAACTCTTTTCAATACATTATAAACAAAAAGACCTGTCCTCCTGTCTTTTTTTTTACGGGGATACCGAGGATGAGTATAAGCAGGTAATATGCACAAGCTAAGCTTTAGAATTAGAGAAATGTACCAATCTGACTGTCAAGATAATATTTCTGGGACTGGGGAGATAGCTCCAAGGCACAAGTGCCTGCTGGGCAAGTGCAAGGTTGTGAGTTTGAACCCCGGTCCTGTAAAGAAAAAAAAAAAAAAAAGAGACAATATTTCTTGCTAAATAGTCTTGATTAGAAGCAAAATATTTGAATTGCATGCAGGGATCTCTAAAACTGAGTTTTTATGAGTTCCAGCCTTACAAAACCATTGGCTTCAGGCTCATTTCCACTGCTTCCCAGGAACAGGTCTGGGCGTGAGGAAGAAAGGGCCACCGCCATACCCTCAGCTGGGCCTCTGCAAGAAGCCTGTTTTTCCGGGGGGCTGTGCCCTCTGAGTCTCTCTCTCCAGACACACTGTCTCAGGGGATTCGTTTTGTTTTTTTTTTTTCTTTCAGAATGAGGCAGCAGCTCTCTAAAGGAGCCTTCAGGACACTGCTTCCTAGAATGTCTACATGTATTCTCTCCTGCCTTCCTGCTCTTTGATTCCAGGCCCATCCTGGAGAAGACCAGAGCTTCTGAAGTTGAGCAGACCTAGGCTGGAGTTTCACCACTGCTGCTGTTAGATGGGGGATCATTTCTCAGCTTCCTTGAGCCTGCGTCCCCAGAAATGGGGCAAGTAGGGATTCAATGACAAGAATACAGCATGGGCGCACACAGCAGAGTAGGTGGCTGTCAGGCTTGGATGTTTCCAAGGTGTGATGGGAAAGGAGTACAGGAGTACAGGCTTGGGGCTAGACTACGTGGATTTCCATCCAGACTCTTAAGTAGACAGGTGCGGGCTACGGTCTCGTCAGGGCAGCTGGGAAATCAGACACACAAGAGAAGCAGACTCAGGAAAGCTGCTTCTGCTGTTCTATGTAGGAAGGCCAAGCCTGCCAAACCACTTACAAACTAGCAAAACACACCAGTGAGGAGGGCTAGGAGTTGACTGCAAGGGCATTCCACATTCATAGAACATGTGATCGGAACTTACACTTAGAAAATGTTTCCACCTATCTGGAATTTGGCCTAGGCTTCAGAGGACAATGTCTGCTGATTTGCATTTATTCATCCACCAATCAGCTACTGAATGTCCATATGCCAGGGAATATGCTAGGCTTTGGGCAAGAGGTAAAAGTTGTATTCCCTATTCAATGGAAAAGACACAAGCAAGTGTCTACTCTTGAGATAAAACAAAGAAACAGTCAACACGTGTAGCATTGGGAGGGGGCAGTTGTGGACTTTACTGAAGGTTGAAGCAGAGAAGAATTACCAGGCTCCTTCTTCATCCTCTAGTGTTTAAGTCTAGGTGCCCATTTAGGAAGAATAGTGTGAGGCATATATTTTATACAAAGAAAGTAAAGACAGGAAATCAACCTTCCAGGCCAGAATCTGTTCTTTGGGTCCACCACTCATTTCTTAAAAACAAACAATGAGTCTTTCTAAAATTTTCTTTCTTTTTTGTAGTACCAGCGATTGAACTGAGGACCTTGTGCTTGCCAGGCAAGCACTTATTCCACTGAGCTATCTCCCTGGCCCCCTCCTTCTAAAATTTTCTACAATCTCATTATCTTTCCTTTATAAAGAGAGGTTTTAAGCTTCAACCACCTAGACTTATTTCAAGTTTTCATACTTTGTGTAAGCCCTGTATAGTTTTAGGGTAACTCATCTGTCCATATGGCCTCTCTCTCATTTGTCTACTGAACTTATTTTTTTTTAATGGCTGGCTCAGCCTGCCCTGGGGGTGGGGCTGGCGCAGCACAAACCGCGGTCCCTGTGGTTGCCTAAGCTTGCTTAAGCAGGCGCTTTAGACCACTCAGCCATCTCGCCGGCCCCTGTACTTTTGTTTTGCTTTGTTTTTTTTTATAGACTCAATTTATTAGACATCCAGGGTGTGGATAATACATAATTTAAAGTTTCTGTACCTCAATTGCCTTGCTGGTAAATTAAAATTACACTATGACTCACTATATAAGGTAGTTAGGAAGGTTAAATTTATTAACACACACAGCACAGGGAAAAAAAGCATGACATATAATAACTGTAATAAATGTCAACTACTGATATTTGAAAAAAACTGCCATAAAATAATTCATTTTTACAGATAATGATTTCTCCAGGGTTGGAAGGATTAGCCTTTTGAAAAAGGTAAAAGGAGAAGAATCAACATATTTCCATTTATGTACATATTAAGAACTTTACCAAAGCTTTTTTAATTAGCAAATAGACCAAGATGAATAATCAAATAGGATGTTATAGCCAGCTCAGCAAAGAAAACTTGAGGTTCACTGTGGCTACACTGAAATGAGATCAGTCTGAGTCCATCATCAAACTGTATTTATACTCCAAACAACTGCTTTAAACAAAAGGCACTGTCTCGAACTCGGTACCCTGCTGACAAGGAACTGCCAGCCAACGAAATCACAGGGCAATAAGATGCATCAAACGAAGAAAACAAAAGGAAATATAGAGAGCACACATCCAAGGGGAAGAAACAAGGCCCATAAAAGATCACAAAAGCGATTATATTCCAGCCAGTGCAGGACTATGGATTCTGTTTCAGGGGTGATTATACAGAGAAACATTTTTAATGGGAAGAGCTTTGGTCTATGAAATAACAGACTTGGGCTTTGGGCTTCATTAATGCTGCAAAATAGCTCCTGCAACCTCAGCCTTTCTGACCCTCATCAGGGCCTCATCTATGAGCAATGACAAGTAGACGTGAGGTCTCCCTACAGGCCCGAAATTAGAGACATAATTAAATTAAACTACACACCTCATACCCTTTGAAAAATGTGGACTGGAAGACAAAAGGACAAAATAGATGCCTAATCACAGAAGGAAAAGGTGATCACACTATGTCTGGATGTGGAGGGCTTTTTTTTCTCACAAATATTTTAATAGATTAACTAAAAGAAAAAAAAAAGAGTACTCGATGAAGTTCAGAGAAACCAGGGCAGGTTGGCATTTAGCAGCAGAATAGTTGCTCCTCAGTAAATTTCGCAGTCTACTGAACATATCACAATTCCTAAATGCACTTACTATGGCTAACCTGCTAATGTCACAGTGCAGATTAGCCTGCCTTCCATGTGATCAGAACACCTGCTTCGGCTTACGCTAGGACAAAATCATCTCATTCAGAGCCTACTTCATAATAAAGCAGTGAAAGTCTCAGGTATATGGATGGATGCTCTGGTGACATGATGGGATGTGAACACAAAATAGTCTATCCCACAAGTGCATGCGACACATGACACAGAATAGAGCTGGTTGTGTCCCCTCCAGATCACATGCCTGGTGGTGGCTTTGGCCCACTACTGCTGCCCCACACCACAAGAGGACTCCAGCACATATTGCTTGCCCAGGGAAACACTGAAATTTAAAATTTAAAGCATGGGTTCTACAATTGCTTCTGCTCTGTGGTAAAGTTGAAAATATCTGAAGTTCAATTGCTGGAAGTCAGGGACCATCTGCATGTACAAACAGTATCTACTAGGATACTTTGTATTTGGCTAGGGGCTGTCTGCTTCTCCATCTGCAGGGGCTAGTGTTTCCAGAAAGATTCCTCGCTAGCACAGCCCATCCTGTGATGTACATGGACATGCAAACCTGAGACAAGATTTCCTGAACGCCGCTGGCCCACAGCTTATTTGCCACACTGGGGAGATAAAGAAAGTAGAGTGAATTCTTATTTTTTAAAAAAACCCATTTATTATATATTGTGAAAGCCTATTCCCAAGGCTCCTCTTCAGAAGGTTCCTCCTTGGACACACTTATGCCTCCATTCTTGCCACTTTCACAAGCAGTTCTAGTTCTTTCTGATGTCTTCAGTTGCACCACTGTGGTTGCTTCAGTATCCTGAGTGGACTCTAGACATGTACTTTTGGTGTTCATTTAGACTTTGGGGAAGATACAGGAGTCGCAGGGTGCCAGCTCTGGAGAGTGAGGTGGCTGAGAACACTGGAAAGCTTTTATGAGCCTGCCCTTCCATAGACATTCATCAGAAGGACAACAACTACACTACAAATGTACGAATTTATTACTTGGGAATGGGACTGTTACAGGGAGTTGAAGGCTTTCGGTGTCAGGGTAGATGGTAGATAAGTTTTAACCAAAAGGAAAAGTTGGTATTGCAACCAATTAAACTAATTCTCTCCTTTTGCGTCTGCTGACTTGCAACAGCAAGCAGTACACCATGCTATGCAGGGCACAGGATGTCCCTCTAGCATTCTTCATGGGCCCCAGGGCTACAACTCATGGCTTTCCCTCATGGAAAACACCCAGCAATAACAAAGCTTCTGTAGTATATTTAGTACACTGCCATGTTGATGGGCCTAGCATAGGGCTATCTATCACTGTGGTGATTTTAATTAGCTCCTCAACTGATTATTGATCAGTCATCAAGTGCTCATTAGGGAGGAAAACCAAGAACTCTTTGGTGGGCACAGGCCTGACACAGAGCACACCCTTCCATTTTTGACTGTTTCATTTGAGCTTATGCAAGCCACTTGACATTTTCAACATAGTAAACCAAACAGTAATTTCTAAACATTAGCCTAAGCTATAATTAGTTAAGTAAGATTTTACTATTTTAATAAAACTATTTCATAAAAAATGATTAATATATCCTAAAGAGAATGAATAATGCCTCATCAGAAAGAAATAAGAGTAACGTGTATTAATTTATCTTAATCTGAGCTTACTGTGTATTTCCAGCAGCTTCTAGGGGCAGTTTCCAATTGGAAGCTTTGAGCTACGGACAGGGTTTGGTTTGTCTCCGAGGAGCTCCTGATAAACATTCACATTCAACAAAAATTTTTTGAGCCCCCCACTACGTACAAGTGACCCCCCACTATGTACCACAAATAGGCCTTTTCCTAATATCTTCATTAATATCACTAGAAATCCAGTTATGTTTTATTCTTTACTAGCTTATGCTAGCGCCTTCATTCAAAGAGTAATTTTTTCATAAGCACAATTAACAATTTGGTATAACCCAATGTGTACCCACTCTATAGTTGTCACAGGTTTCTAACAAGAAATAAATATCATTTTATTCAATAAATTCTATTTCTGCCCAAGTACTATTTTCCTTTCTCTTCTCTCACGTATTTCACTGTAGTGGGGCATAGAAAGGATGGTAAAGTCAGGGCAGATATGAAGAAAGCCCAGTATAATGATCACTCAATGTTACACCAAAGAACTGCAGTGCGAAGCAAGATGCACGGAGCTCTCCTTGGTGCAGGCAGTTCTCACACATCTGTGTTTTCCCTCACAATATCTCACTCAGCCTTTTCACCAGTCCCTTGTCATTAAATTCAGGCATCCAGGCACTCAGAAAGCCTCCAGAGGGAAGAGCTCTCTATCTATCCCTATACCATACTTGGGAATATCTCATCAGAGGCTCCCTGAGGGCCAACTGGTGTGGTATGCAGGACTCTGCAACAGAGACAACCCTACGACAATCTCAGAGTAGCAGCAGTAGCAGCAGCACCAGCAGCAGCAGCAGCAGCAATGCTTTGAGTATTTTCCATTTATATGGGAAACAAGTTCTGAGATTTGAGACAAGGCCAGATAATTGAATTCCACCCATCCTAGAACCTTACAAGTTGTAACCCCTCTCCATATGCTTGCTGAGGCAATCACCCTCCAAAGAAGAATACTTAAAACATTTTATTTATGAATAATCCTAATAATCAAACTCAGAAGTTAGGCTGCCTGGACACAAATCCTTGCCTTGGTTTGCTCCACAGTCCTTAGTTTTCTCACCTCTAAATTGTAAATAATAGCATCTACAACATTCTGGAGACAAAATAAACTAATGCAAGCCGGGCATGGTGGCACACACCTATAATCCCAGCACTTGGGAGGCTGAGGCAGGAGGATCAGTGCAAGTTCGAGACGAGCCTGGGCTACAAAAGTGAGCTCAAGGCCAATTTGAACTGCATAGCAAGACCCTGTCTCAAAGACAAAAAAAAACTAACACATGTTGGGTATTTGCCATGGTAACTGGCACACTGTGCATGCTTAATGAATGCCACTACAATCTATATGATCTCCTTCCCTTCCTTCATATCCATATAGTCTGTCTGTGTCTCCTGAAATTAATATTTTAGAAACCTAGCTCCCAAAGTGATGGCATCAGGAAAACAATGGGAGTGATTAGGCAATTGGGTGGAGCCCTCATCAATGGGATAGTGTCCTCACCAAAGAGGCCTGAGACAGACTCCTTTGTTTTTCTGTCATTTGGGGACACAGTAAGTAGATGTCACCTATGGCACCAGAAACAGACCCTCCCTAGACCCCAAAACTCCTAATGTCTTCATCTTGAGCTTCTCAGTCACCACAGCTGTGAGGAATAAATTTCTGTTCTTTCTACGTCTATGGTCTTTTATTGTAGCCACCCAAACAGACTCAAGCAACATCTTTTCAGCTTACAATAGCACTAGCCAACTAATGCTCACTTACTTATTTTTATACACCTGGGAAGCAAAGGGATGGTTTCTGCTTCGTGGATCAAAGAAACTGAGCCACAAAGTGACTTAATCCCTACGGAACCAGTGAATAGAGAAAGTCAGTGAAAGAGAAGGTCATGCAGAAAGGTCTCGTATCAAAAAAAGATTTTCCTAGGAAGTCTTCAGAGCCACTGGAATACAACTTTAATCTACTGAAATTAAACATCCAAGTTTGAACACGGAACACACATTCTCCAGGGCCACACTGAACACAGCAGCTGCCAAAACTAAGCAAGAGCTTTCGGTAGCAAAGGAAAGTTTCCAGCATTTGGCAGTGCTGAAGGGAAAAACACATATATAATGAAAGGCCACCAAGTTTACTACTAGAATTTCAAAGTCACCTGTAACTTTAAATATTTAATTCTTTTCAGGAAAATGTTTCACACTTCTTCAATGTTGCATGTGTGCATTAGGTGTCTAAGTTACAAGGCTTAGTATATGAACTATTTAAAGAGAGGACACAACACAGTTGGGATCTTAAAATCACTAAAGCCCCATACTCTTAGAATGACAGTTTCAACTAAAATGAAAACTAGTGTGCGATTCTTTTCTTTTGATGAAAAATACTGTGGAATGTGACAGATGTCCTCTAAGCTTCAAATGGAATACTTTCCCCTCTAGTTATTAAAAAGGAAGAAAAAGAAGTAAGGGGGCTTTGTCATTCTGTGTTGTATACAGAAGCTTTTTAAGTTTACAAACTTTTTGACTGGGTGCCCAGATGTTATTTTTGTACCTATAGTGTTTTACAATCTCATTTGAGTAGACGTCTTGAAATCATTCAGCTTCTGATTTTCTCCCTAGATGGATGTGACTTCAGAGGGAAATTCTATGAATGTGTCCCGCACCTCTTTCAAATCTATGCCTTGACTTGTGCTGTTCCTTTTGCCTCAACGCCCTTAGCTTTCTTTCATCTCTCCTGCTACTGACAGCCTGGCTGTCCTTTCAAGTCCATTTTCAGACCCTTTCTTCTGTAGTTTTTCTCAATGCTCACCATAACCATCTTCCCTGGATTGCCAAAGCCTTCTGCCTGAATCTATTGGGTGGCATAGGCTAGCTGTCCCTTAGGACCCACAGGAGACAGGTTCCAGGATACTTCACAGATACGAAAATCTGTGTGCAAATGCTCTTATACAGAATAGTGTAGCCTTTGTAGGTAACTGACACATATCCTCCAGTATACCTTAAATCATATCATTACTTGTAATTTCTAATTAAATGAAAATGCTATGTAAATGTTCTACAATATTGTTTAGGGGCTAAGGACAAAAACAAAAAGTCTGCATATATTCAGCACAGATCCTATTTTTTCAAGTGTTGTAATATATGCTTGGTTGTATTCACAAACGTTGAACCCATGCGTATTCAGGACTAACCATAATTGTCTGCTTTCTGTTATAATTGCCAGCTGAAAGGATATAGCATGTGGGCTAAGCTACAGATGATAACCTCCAAGACTTCTTAGCTATGGGACCTTGGGCAAGGAACTTTACGTCTCTGCGCTCCTGCTGCCTCATAGAGCTGTGGCATGAATTTGAGGAGCTAATCAGATAGCATGCGTGCTCTAAGGGCTAGCTATGTGTCTGCCTCTGCTTCAGGACTTCTGCTATGCTGAACCTCCTGAACTGGCACCATCTCACCTCAAGCTCCCAGCCCACCTGCAAGCACTTCACAGAAACCTAACAGCTAGTCTGAATTCAAATAAAATC
>PVJA010046239.1:0-15176 GCA_004027025.1 Myocastor coypus | reverse complement strand
TTCTTCTTCTTCTTCTTCTTCTTCTTCTTCTTCTTCTTCTTCTTCTTCTTCTTCTTCTTCTTCTTCTTCTTCTTCTTCTTCTTCTTCCCCTTCTTCTTCTTGCTTTTGGCTTTTCTTGAAGTTGCAATCAATCATCCCCTTGAAAGGAAACTCCATGTCTAAAAACTCAGAATTGAACAGAATTGAGTCAAGCTTTCCAGGAGTGGCTGATGTTCCGATATCCATTCATTTAATCATGTATATAGGCAAGGCTTACTGTACATCAAGCACTGCTCTGATACTGAGGAGACCGAGGAAATACAGAGGACAGAAAAGACCCCTGTCATGTTAGCATTTATTACAATAAATAAATAAAAAGGATTTGAGTTCCTCTTCCATGTCCCTTGGGAAATATGCCTGAGCAATATGGCAGAGAGTAGAGCAGAGCTGGAAGGTGTCAAATTAAGCAGAGTGATTCTCAAAGAATATCTCCTTTATCACCAAAGGCTATCATTTTTTAAATGGTTCTTATATGAAAATCAGGTTTCATTTGTTATTTCATTTCATCTTAGCAGAAGCTTCCTGGATATAGAATAAGCAGTAGAGGTGCAAGTCCCACAGCTATTCAGTAACAGAACTGGGACCGAAAACCAAATGTGTCTGGCTCCCAAACTCTTCACTCTTGACTAACCCAGTCCATGTAAGGAAGCCACCTATCCTGAACAGTGACCCTCAGCCCTGTCCCCTTGTGGGGCCAGAGATGCTGACACCTGCATAAAGCTACAGCAACAGTTGATTTGATCTGGAATGCAGTCTGGCCCTCTTTCTATTGAAAGGTGTTGCAGGGGAGCTAAATTGAGAACTTGGAGCAAGTTCCTGAAGATAAACCGTCACCCTGTGTGTCTCCTCCCCCGAGGCCCCAGTCAGCCAATCATCTCCCACTAGAAAAGCAACCTCTCCTCTATTTCTTCTCTTCCCTTAGGAAATCGAGGTCAGATGCTAAGGCAGGTCTACCCTTAGGCATTAGCTAAGCACAGCTGTCCTGTCCCTTTGAGTAGATGAGAAAGCAGAGCCACAAAGCTGTCACACTGCTCCGCTGTAAGTAGAAGCAAGGGAGGTAAGTCAGGACCCACCTTCTATGCTGTAAACACCGAAGCACCCTGCTTGACCTCTTTCCAGGCCTTTTCTTTAAATGTAGAAGATAAGGAGCTCCAAAGAGACACACTGTGGACCATAACCTGAGTTCTCTGCACTAAGATGCCCATAAGACATAACCTCAGTTCCCTGAACTAAGTGCCCCTGACGCTGCTGTGGCAATGACACCCACCCTTCCCAAGAGGAAAATCTCAGCCTTCAGTGTTGTACTTGAAAGCTGCCCTTTCCTTTATGAACTTTTCTCTCTGTCTTCAAATTTGAAAACACAGGACTCTTTATATTTTTACCTCAAACCCTCTTCTACTTCCAAATCCACACTTACATGTAAAGAATAAGCAGTAGGGACCTGTGTTTTTTTATCTCCCCCTAAAAGATAAGGTCTGGGCCCTGCCGGATATGGTCAGGCACTTTACAGTTTAGGAAGCATTGTTCCTCCATTGTCTCATCTGATGAGACAAACACTGAGGGTGGGCAGAGCTGATGTGATTCTCATTTGAGAGAGAAAGAAGATACATTTCAAAAGGCCAGGTTACTGCTAGAGTCAAAACATAATCACAAATTCTCCAACCCAAGATCAACCCCTCTGTAAAACTCTTATGCAGCATTTTCTTTGTTTAAAAAAATGTTATTGTATTTTAAAGAGTAAAAACAAACAAACAAATAACAGAAACAGAGTATAACATACAGCAAGGCATATCGTGCATATTTTGAAAACAAGCATACCAAGTTAACAATGGTTGTTACATGATGTATTTTTACTGTTAAATCTGTTGCTCAGATTAACAGATACAGGTTTACAAGACTGGCCAAATAATTAAACACTAACACTTGGTTTCATTAGCAAGTGTTTGCAGTGTATAGTGTGGACATTCATTGTGGGTCATTGACACATACACACACACATGTAACACATCTTCATTCTTTTTCTGTCCCTTCCTCTCCCTTTTTCAGCCCACTTCATCCCATATGAGAGAAAGTAGGCTATATTTAAGCTTGTGTGCCTAATTTATTTCACTCAAATTTATGGTTTCAGGGAGCACTCAGTTTCTCACAAATGACTTAAATTTCTCCTGCTTTACAACAGAGTGGTACTCCTGTGTATTATCACCACGTTTTCCTTATGTGTTCATCTGTGGAATAGATGAATAGACTACTTTCAAGATGTAGCGATTACAAATTGTGCTGCTGTGAACCTGGTGTTATAGTTTCTATCTGATGTTCTCCCAAAACCTCATGCACTCACAAACCGGGCTTGGGGGAGGAGTGGATTATGATGTGCTGTTCGGAGGTGGGGGCTGGTTAAAGCAGGGAGCTCATTTGGATTTGCCTGCAAGATTTACCTCCTTTCTGGGCTCCTCCTCCTCTGGCAGGCTGTGCTCCCAAACTGCCATATGAGCAGTCTGTGCTCTCCCACGCTGTCCTTCCTTGGTGGCAGCTGAGTATGGACTGAGAACTCTCCAAATAGGGAACCAATAAAGCATTTCTTCAAGTTGCAGGTGTGGGTATTGTGTATCAGTGATAAAAAAAAAAAAAAAAAAAAATTGTCAAAGGCTCCTGGGTATGTGAATATCACCGCGATATGGTGTCTTGAACTTTGTGGGGAAGATACCTAGAAGGGAAATGAGTGAGTTGACTAGAATTTCTAGTTTAGATTTTGAGGAGTCTCCATAGTAAACTCTGTACTGGTTGTACAAGTTCACACTCCCACTAACAGTGTAGAAGGGCTTCTTTTTCTCCCACAGGCTCACCAGCATTTACCATTTCATTTTGTCATGATTTCCATTCTTTCTGAAATAAAATGAAATCTCAGTATTGTTTTAATTTGCATTTCTGTAACATCTAGCAAGGTTAAACATTTTTATGTGTTTATTGGCCTAAGAAGTATTTTTTTTTTTTTTTTTTTTTTATTTCAGTAGCCCATTTTTGACTGGGTCTTTTATTCTGGGGAATCGAACTTTTTAAAAAAATTTTTATAAATTCCAAATAATAGTCCTTTATCATATATATAGCTAGGGTAAAAAAAGATTTCTCCTTCTGTAGGTTGTTTCTTTATTCTCTGGGTGGTTTCATTGCTGAGTCGAATGTTTTTAATTTATTAAAATCCTACTTGCTGATTCTGCATGTTATTTTTTGTGTGACTGGATTAAAAAGCCCATGCCTACATCTGTAACTTCAAAAGTTTTACTTATTTTATCTTGCAGCAGATTAAGTGTTTCTGATTAATATTTAGGTATTTGAACCATTTTTTATTTTAGCTTAACACATGATAAAAGAGACAGCTCTAGCTTCAGTCTTCTGCATGTGGATAGCCAGTTTTCCAGCACCATGTACAAATGATACTATCTTTCCTCCAGTGTATGTTTTTGGGCCCTTTGTCAAACAGCGGGTGGCTGAATACTTTTTGAAGGGGTTTATACTAATTTGAACAAGAAAACAAATCATTGAAGCAGTACTTTACAGTTTTCGCTCATTATTATTTTACATTATTCCCATAGAAATAAGAATATGGAAATATTAGGATGTACTCTGTAGGACTGGCTGCATTTTCTAATGGAAGTCCAAAGCTGAGGGTAGCTTATTTTTTCTTCCATAGTTTCTGTTCTCACTAAGACATAGAAACAGAGCATAATCTTTTTGATATCCAGCTTCTATACTTCTTTCATTAAATTAAATATTCACAATAAAAATTATCTGAGGAATAAGTAACCACAATGCTTACATACAGTTTAAAATAATAAGTAGGAGGTTTCAATGTCTTGACCTATACAAGAAATAAGTGTGTTATTCTTCTTCTTAAGAGTAACCAAAAAAAAAAAAAAAAAGCAAGAACAGACAGAAACAGAGTAACATTCAAACATTCAATACATATGGTACTGAATTTCAAAACAAAAACAAAAAATTAGCAATAGTTGTTATATTATGTATTTTTATCATCAAATCTTTTGCTCAGATTAACAGATATAGGTATGCAAGATTGGTCAAATAACTAAACATTAATGGTTTATTTCAATAAACCTTAGCTTTTTTCTTGTCCTTTTTACTTTTTAGTTCTTTTTAAAGATGACATAGTGAACTTTCAAAAAAAGACAAGGGAAAAGAAAAAAAAAGTAATGTTTATGAAAGTGTTAATATTTAATTGTTTGATCAATCTTATATGCCTATATCTATTAATCTAAACTGATCTGATAATGAAAATATGTAATATAACCATTGTTAAATTTAAATAATAAAAATATGAAATCACAAAAAATAGAGATGACATAATAATAATTGATGAGACATTAGTAATAGTACACATTTACAAGAACAAGATGAGAAGCACCCAGCCATGGTGGTTATGTTGCACACGGCTGGCTTCCATGAAGTTGCTCAGCTTACAGATCTTCGCATACAGTCAAAGTGAAACTTTTAAACGTTAACTGCTACTTTCAAAAAAAAACTGATGGAAATTAACATTAGGTCACCTCAGTTATCCTGTATATATATCATCCTTTTCTTCCCTCATCGTTTCTCCTTTCCCTCTTCTTCATTGTTTATTCCTTATGTTCAGGAATATTTCTGGTTTACTATTTCTATTGTGCCTTTCAGATTTTCTTTGTTCTTTCTGGATATTATGTAGAAATTGACTAAATTTTAAATGTATGATTGTGATGGTTTGTCTTATAGCAAACATTCACTCCCTTGTACCTTCTTTACCACCATTGCGCTCCTTGCAATTTGTTTTGGTCTCATGATATATTCAACTAGATCTTCACTTCTGGCTTGGCAATCTTGCTTCGTTGGCCAAGGGAATACTAATGAATGTGCCCCCAGGCAGAGTCGTGAAATATGCTTGGATTAGATTCCTGGCATGCTATGTCGGCCTCACCCATGAGGTGCACTGAGACTCCGCATAGTGGCGTGTGCCTGGGAGGCTGAAAACAGGAGAATCACTACAATGTAAAATACAGAAAAAGAAAAGAAAAGAAGAAAGAAATACACTTGGAAAAATGGACTTACTAAGTAATGGCTGGATCAAGGTAGACCAAACCTGTATGGAACAGATCTTGACCTAGTGAAGCCAAGCCCAGGTAAGCCAGTCTAAAGAGCTTATTATCAACTCATCCACAGATACATAGCAGAAAGTAAGTGTTAATCATGAGATGTCTCTAACATGATTATTTAAATGAATAGTTCTTTATACTGGGGACTTTTTAATCACATTGTTAGGAACTTGAGAATAATTTCCTTAAAGGAGCCGTTTCAGTGATAGAACCCATAAACAATCATCAGAACTCCTCGGTGTTGCTTAGTTCGGGTAGTCTCTGCAAGACAGAAGATATTCTTCCCATAGGTTGAATTTTAGACCTTTTCTTTATAGAATCAAGGCCTGAGCATTCCTTCAGAGCCAGTAAAAAAGATTCAAACTTCTCATTCACCCCAGCCTAAGGGACAATGTAACCCAGGCTTTTAAGAACTAAAGATGGGATTTGAGGGTAAGAAAAAGATTGTTTACCATATAGCATGTGCAATATGATTCTCAGTCTTGGTCCCTTTTCTTTATCTCATTCATTTTTTGTTTGTTTGTTTTTGCCTTCCTTTTTCTCTTTCGGTATTTTGAGACTGACTTCACTATATAGTCCAGGCTCACCTCAAATTTGAGATGATCCTCCTTCCTTACCTTCCCCATGGTTGGATTACAGGTGTGTGTCACCACACCTGGCTTATGTCACTCATTTTCAAGAATTACTGAGTAATCTTTTGATTACTACTAAACTCAAAACTGTACTTATTCTCTTTTTAAACATCATTTTGGTGCAGAAAGAAATATGCAGTTTCTACAGTTAAGAAGTCAAGGAACTTCAATTGCTTTGATGTAAACAAAACAAAGTAAGAACCAGAACCAAAACAAAACCCAGCAGCTTTTGCAGGTGTTTTTGTTTCTTGGCTCTACAACCTGTTAGAAAAATTATTTTTACCTGAGATGTAAATTTGGAAAGAGGTAAACTCAAGTAGCTTGGACCCGTGAAAGGTATGTACACTTCTTTACTCTTAGATGTGTTTCTGGCTTACATCTCTTTAGTCCTGTTTATCTAGCTACTGTGCACAGAAAAACTGAGTTTATATGGCTATCACCATCATTTGCCTAGGCTATACTGAATTTTTTATTGTCATTTTTTTGCATTTATTTATATATATATATATATATATATATATATATATATATATATATATATATATATTTGGTATTTTAGGGAAGGGTCTACAGGGTGTTCAGGATCTCACTACTAGATCAGACTCACAGTGATCCGCCTGCCTACAGCCTCCCAAGAGTTGGGATTATAGGCCCGTGGCACTACAGCCAGTCTCAATTGTCTTAGCACTCCCCAGGGGCAAGACCAGCACCACAGGCCTGGGGACCAAACCCCGGGTCCCTGAGCCTGCATGTGCATTCATCTGCTGAAGTATTTGACCGGCCTCTTGTACTGAACTTTTCAAAATGTTCAGAATCTAAAATTCCACAGAGAAAAACCCAAGCAACATGCTCTTTGCCTATAGTGAGAGAAAAGAGGTTTGGTGGAAATACCACAGTTCCACAAAGTCCAGTACCTCTAACTGTACCCAGATAGTCTGGCTCTCCACCTTATGTTTCTCCAGAGTGAGAAGTAACTAGAAAGGAACACTTTCAGAAATACAGGCTCCTTTGCAGCCTCAAGTTTGATTATCTCAGAAGCGACAAGACCTGGTGCAATCTCAAAGGCTCTTGCTTTTCATTTTCAAAGCGCTAGAGAAATGCAGGAAGCCAACCAACATCTCCCTTGGAAGCCTGAAGCAATGGATTGGGTGATAAGATACACATTCAGTGAAAATAAGTGAAATTAATTTATTGAGTAGAACTGTCAAATTAATTCTATGTTAAAAACTTTAATGAATTTAGCTAAATTTCCTAGCATATTGAAAATGTAGCAAAAAGCTAAAGGCATTTAAATTATTCCCCTGTCAGATAGTAGAATGACAAGTCTCACGAGTGAGCAGCAATGTGAGATGGTACACCAGTGAGCGAAGGATCTCTTATCTTGCCTGTGTATGCAAATATTGACTGCTTCCCACCCCTGATTCCTTTATTTAATCATAACATCAAATAAAGACTGGAACCTCAGTGTCAGGCATGGTATTGAATATTGCCCATACATTCTATCATGTAGTCCTTACTATAAAGTTATAAAGCAGCTTTATTATCCATTTTGCAGAAGAGAAACCTGAAATCTCCAGAGATGATTTCATTTCCCTGAGGTCAGACAATAACTGAAGCAGCCTGGTTCCAAATCCTGTCATCTATTTGTGCTGTACCCCCCCCCCCCCAGCACTCTCCGTAAGGAGGAGAAGGGAGAAGAGACTGGTGGGAGCAGACAGAGAAGGTGAGCTCAGGAGTGGAGGACAACTGGATCCACACAGCTGGCTAATGCGTACCCTGGCTTCTAGAGAAAAAACCAAATGACAGTGGTGAGATGTCTTATATGGACCAAGAGCTTTCTTCTTGGTCCTTTAATCTCCCCTTTGTTTCAGCCCTGTGAAGTAATTACCATCATTTTGAAAGCAAAGGTGCCAAGACACAAGGAGGTGAAATACTGAGGACAGGGTAGCAAAGCAGGAAAAGGGAAGCACCAGGATTTGTTTCCTGTTCCCTGGGAGCCCAGGTGAGTATGGAGTTCACTAAGGAACAACACAGACACCCACAGTTACTACCCACTGAGAAAGGTGTTGGGGGATTAAGTCTCTACCAAAGGAAAAAAATGATCAGTATTGGTGACTGAACTTTTGTTCTTTGAAAACTCCACTGCATCCCTCACCTTGAAAGAATGCAGTAACTTCTGAGCAACTTAGAATCCATAGTCTCCTCAGAGTCACACAGGTGCTCTCCTGGGTGGGCGCTGGAGGGAACAAGTTGATCAGGGACAGCTCTGGCTTCAGGGGTGGTGGGGAGAGGGACAGGCAGCCATACGTGTCATAACCTAGGAGGCACAAGGATAGTTTCTGGCCATCCACAATGATGTGAAGATCTGGAGAAAGATGTGTACCTGGCCAAGAAAGCCTTCTTATTGGACAAGAGAGTTGACTTTGGAGCAAGATTTGGAAAAAGACCTCCGACTCCAATTTATGTTCTATAAGAATGACCCATGGGCTGTAATCCCAGCACTCGGGAGGCTGAGGCAGGAGGATTGGTGGGAGTTCGAGACCAGCCTGGGCTAAAAAAGTGAGCTCAAGGCCAGTCTCAACTGCATAGTGAGACCCTGTCTCAAAAAAAAAAAAAAAAAAAAAAAAAAAAAAAAAAGAATGACCCATGGGACCAGAAAGGCAGAGAGTGCCTTCCTTACATGAAAAAAAGGCATCGGGAAGGTGACCAGATGACAATGAAGGAGAAAGTACCAAACAGTTCATTATAAGAGGCGTGGACTTGAGCTTAGAGAAAGAGAAGACATGTTAAAGCAAAGGAACAGCATGATTTAGTGTGTGTCTAGAAAGATGTTGTGGCATAAAGTATTCAGTTAAAGGATGAAGTCTAGCTAAAGAAGGGAGAGGCAAGTTTGGGTGGCATAGGCTGAGGGACTCACCTCCCCTGGGAACAGATGAGGCTTCAGGAATCCCAGCATTGCCCTTCTATTTGGTTGCATGTCCAAATCTCTTTAGCGTTTTAACAAAAGCCAGAGAGTTTTGGCCCTATCCCAGGCATACTGATTCAAATCTCCAGGGGTGCTACCCAGCAAGTGTATGCTTCCTAACCATCTACCGAGGTGATTCTAATACAGTAAGGGAAGCAATCAACAAGCTGGAGGAAAGATGCAAACAAAAAGGTAGGAGACATTGGAAATAAGAAAGATGAGAGGACAGAAATTACACTATGATTTCTACCTGGACATCCTGGGTGAAGGGTAAGCATGTAAGGTAAACTAGAACTTAGCGCAGGGTCTAGCAGTAGATATGAAATTCAGCCCTCTGCAGGCAGCTGACATGCGCACTGCAGTAGGTAGAAGTGAGTGTTACAGCTGGAACTGATACAATCGAAGCCATGAGTTGGGGGTGTTGGGAAAGGCCACAGAGGAGGCTGTGTTGTACGTAACAGAAGACAGCTCACGAGTTCCCAGCAACTGAAGTGGAAAGTGAGCAATGAGAGAAGCTGGAGGTAGCTAGTAGGGGAGAACAGCAGGAACCACTGGAAGGACAGGTACAGGGCAAGTGTGGTCTGGAGAGGTCAGCGAAGGCTGAGGAACCAAAAGAAGCTTTGGATTTGTCATTGTGAAGCACCAATGGGGTAGCTGTGAGCCAAAACTGATTGCCCTGGATTACAGAAGAAACCAAGATAGATGAAAGAAAGGGGAGTTCTTACCCTCCCGGCTCAAGTCCTGGAGTTGCTGTGGTCTGTTTTAGATGTTATGAAAAGTAAACTGAGTATGGATTTAGAAATAGGGTTTGGGAGGAAACTCCCACCAAGGGAAAGCCTTGACAGAAAACGATGTCTCCCCATGCTGATTCGACCAGTCAATTAGGAAACAAAAACAAGATACAGCAGGATTATCAGAGACGACAAAGAAGAAGGGGACTTCAGAAATTGGTAGAACAGATGTCTCCAACTGTTTTAATTTTTTTGCATTCAAAATGCTAACTATAGAATCAGTTGGTGGTATTATCTCAAACACACCTCTATTCAGAAGTATTAAGGTATATGAGATTAACATGATAGTTCTCACAGGAATCCACGTAACATGTCATGCAAGAGTATGCACTGCTATTAAATGCTTTCCCACGTTGTCTAATAAACGTTTAAAGCAGCATCTGTCTCTGGGGAAGACCAGCTGCTCCTGTTGGGACTAATTGCATAGTCCTGGTGCAAGACAAAGAGAGCATCAATAGGAAACAAAGAGAGGGACTTACTGAATCACAAAGGTACATAATTTATCAAATAAAGAGTATGACATTTTAGAGTAAATTCCATGGAAATGAGTACACTGTGTTGGATGAATCACGTACTGAGAATATTTCCTTAGAAACCAAGTCCATATTTTTTCACTGAGATGGGGAGGGGGGGGCAGTAGGTGCTATGGGACCCAAGAGCACAGTGAATTAACATCTTGTGGTGAAAACACTGCCTGAGAAATTAAAATGATATTTGAAACATAAATCCTGCGTGCTAACAACTTGTGTTATAAGCATCCACCAGAGTCAATAGGCAGAGTTTGTTTGCTAGGTGGTTATTTCTGGAGGCCAAGTCTTGAGTTCTCAAAAAACATCTGTGCAAATGGGGAAAAAACCACAGCAAGAGAAGCCATCAGTGGTTAGGTGTGTTATAAATACATTATTACTTCATTGTAATGGCACACGGGCCTTGGCTAGACTGCAGAATGACCTCACCAGCTGTCAATCCTTAACTTACTCTCCTTGAATGAGCATTCAAGATACAGCAGCGACTCCAAGGCAGTACAATGTAAACACAGAGGTAATCAGAACAGAGGAACCAGGCACGAGTTCAGTGGCATTGCACGAAACGCAAACCTCAGACCAAAACCAAGACTGAGGGATATCTTGTTTTGTCATACAGAAACACAGTTCAAGCACGGGCCCAAAGACCTTTTTCAAAGAAACTCCAAGCCTACTCTCCCTGAGGACTTCTCACCCTGTCTGCCCTGTCAGACAAGAGGCCTCAGGGCCCAAAAGAAGCAAGTCTCCTTCCAAGGAATGTGTTCCCCATAGTGGAAACTCGGAAATGCAAGCTGAGCTGGGTGGCAAGGACCCCAAAGCAGCTGGGCTGCTGGCAAGATTTCTTGGGCACAGAGAACCAAGAACCTTATTCGGGGGTCCACTTCCCTCCACGAATGAACAGGAATACTTTGAAGATAAGATGATTGCCTGAAACTCAATGGAAAATGATGGGTGGCCAAGAAGTGTCAAGAGCTGTGGAAAGAAACAGCAAAAGAAGAGAGGAGCACCTAGAGGTAGCCTGTTCTCATGTAGCTCAAGTCTCCCGAAGCACTAGGCCACCCTACAAAGGTCTACACAGTTCAGTTTTCACTGGGATCAGCCTGCAGTGGTGTGCACGCGCCTCTCAAGGCAGGATGTCTGATGTGGGCTTGGAGTCCTTCCATGGCAGCTTCAGGAGGACCCTCCCACTTGGGGTCCATGGCTGTTCATGGCAGGCAGAGGCAGAGGAGGGAGATGATTTTCTCATGAATTTGGGCACCAGTCAAAGATGGATATAGTCCTTGATTTCCATTTAGCTATGTTATGCCTTTCCATTTTTATTTCTTCTTTTGAGTTCTTACACTAGGGATATGATATTTATACATGTAGGTGTGGTTTATTTCACTTATGAGTATATGTTCAAGATACATCCACTTATATATAAGGGCTTCTAGTTTATCATTCTTTATAGCTGAGTAATGTTCCACTGTATAAAAATACTACATCTTTTTCAACCATTCTTCAGGTAATAGGCATTGTGGTTGTTTTGAAGATTTGGCTATCACAACTTATGTGGCTGTTTGCCCCTGTCAAGTTTCCTAACTTTTCTGATTGCTGTCTTTTCATTGTTTAATCCTTAAATTCTTGATTTCCATTCAGCTGTGTTATGCCTTCCCATTTTTATTTCTTCTTTTGAATTCTTACACTAGGGAGCCTATATGATATTTACACATGTAGGTCTGGTTTTATCACATATTATAGGGATTTATTAGAATATCAATGATTGATGGAAAATACTGATTCCAAGTTAAATCTAAGGCATTTAATATTCAGAAAGATAGTGATGTTAAGCTCAAGTACCTATGTTATAGAGTAATAGTATCACTAAGCTTCTCTTCTGTAGGGTTAAGAACTTAAGTTTGTAGACCAAAAAAATTAGAAAAAAAGAAGGGCTACAAGTATAGCCAGTATTTTGGCCCTGGCCCTTCAAGGTCAGTGAGGACTCAGAACATAAGAAAACCTGTACTGTAGCATGCTATATCTCAGTGGTGTCTCAAATTTTCTGCTCAAGATTATAGGGCCACAGAAGAAAGGGATTGTCAATGTATAGTGTGCCTAAGGAGAGTCACCTAGAGAGAAAACATTCTCTCAGGCTCTCCCAGAGAGCAAACTGATCAAGCAATGGCCGTGACTCATCCAGATGACTGACACTGACAAAAGTTCTACAGAATGCTGTACATGGTTTCAAGGTAAATCCTGAGGGGATTTGACTGACCTTGTCAGATACAATAGTTACATGTTTTGTTATATAGGTCTTGCTTTAACTTGGCCTTAATCACCCACCAGAAAAGTTTAATCACAAGTCATAAAAAGTACAGTTAGTAAAGCTGAGCTGTAAAATGCTCAAGTCAACAGCTGCTGACATTGCCAGTTCTGCTGATAACTCACTACCATTATGGAATATTGAATTATGTATACAACAGCTTTCTCTTAGTTCAATGTACCAATAGTGTTCAGAAAAGTTATCATGTCTGCATCTTGTACTCTGAAAATTACTGTGAAGACAGCAATATGCATTTATTAATTATTGTGGCTGCCCTACTAATATGTTTTGAAACTGCCTCATTGTTATTATTAAAAGTAATGAAAAATTTAAAAATAGTACACAAGTGATAATTCCTATTAGTAGGAGCATATATGATAATGAAAGCCTTCCATAAACATGATGTCATTTAATTCCCACAACAATTGTATGAAGTAGGCTTCCTATGTTTTTGTTTTGTTTTGTATTTCAATAAATACTGAAACAAGAAAACAAAAAAAAGATGGCTATGGTCCTTGCTTCAGCAGCCCAAAAACTGGACTAATAAAGAACAGACTCACTTGGCCGCTGCATATGAATAGCATGCAGATTTGTGAAGAATTCCATGCAAAAGGGAGGAAGAGGAAGTCAAGGAGAAGAAAGAGAAGGCGGGGGGAGGGCAACTGGAAAAGGTCCTCCATGAGTGGCTGCTGTCCGTGAAGCTAAGAGGATGCCACACATGCTGGTTGGATCTTTATTTTCTTCAAAGACCAGAGAAGCTTTAGCATCCATAGATTGAAAGAATTATGTGTGCAGTTCTATGAAGGGAAACTCAGAAATTTATTGCATTTTTCACTCAAGATTTTGAAGACAACACCCAAGCCACAAGACTCATATGAGGACTGAGAATGTCTATGGGCTTGGAGCATTGATGTCTGCACAGTGCCTTGTGGAGGTTGTAGTGCACACCGGGTACCCAGGTTATAAGTGAGAATTAATAGATGCCTACATAATCACAACAACCCTAAATGTCTTGCGCAGTACCTTCAGACAGGCACAGCACTGGGCTTAGGAATTTGTTCACTTCAGCGTCCCTCCTCCAGTAGAGGTCTTGTTGCCTCGCTATTCACCACAAAGCTTTATTGCAAACCCAAGCACAGTTGTTTCAAGATGAATGTGTTTACACTGTAATCACGTGGGGGAAAACAAGCATTTCATTCGATGAAAACTTCACCCTAATGATGTAAGAAAATATGTAGTGAATGTTTTCAGCTCAATCAGTATATAACTGATATAAGAACTAGTGTATACTGCAAGGAAGACATAGTGAGGTCACAGGAAGACCCTTGTCCCATGTAGCTCGAATTTTAGTGAATTTAAAGGCTGATGACAAAAGCTATCCGGGTCCTCACGGCAGTGTTAGCCAACCTAGGGCACGTGTGTTACTCTATTTTTCTTTTAAGACAAAGGATATTAATGTAGAGATTATTTTGTCGTAAGCTAAGACCTTGGTATTCAGGTTTAATTGCAGTGTTGGTGCTTTTAGGTAAATAAGTAGTTTTTGGGTAGCATTTCAGCACTCCATCTCTAAATAAACACTCCATCTTCATTACCTTGTGGGTAAGAATGAGTCCTATGAAGACTAATTAAGCAAGTCAGAGGCTGGAGGGAGACAGGGCATGCTGATTTACGTAGGATAACCAGAGCACTTCTGAAGGAGATGGTGTTTGACTTTAAGGTGTGGAAGAAAGGAGGCATAAAGCTCTACGGATAGTTTAGGGAGAGAGACTCTAGAATGAAAAAAACCTAAAGCTCTGAAGTAAATAAAGGCCCGGTAACTGGGACCCCAAAGAGTACTATTTACACTTCATCTGTACCCTTCCCTCCAAGCCCTTCACCCATCTTAGATTTCTAGGCAATGTGACAAAAGCCTCGCATACCCCTGCGTTTGGTGCTCTTCTCCTACACCACCCTCCACACTGCCATTACACCCATGGGCACAATGTCCTTCTTAAACCAAGAACACGTTCCATGGAGCCCGTATCTCTGTCTGTGTTACTGTTCTCTGTTGTTTCTGGGACAAATACCAGACACACAAGCTTAGGAAAGGAAAGTTTTATTTAGCTCACAGTTACTAGAGGTTTCATGATTTAAAGCAGCCTGAATTTCATAGCAAGACCTCGAGACTACGCCACCGTGTCCAGGATGACTTGCTGTATACCTCCGAGAGACCACCCTCTGGGGTGGGGGGCACTGACAGCACGTGCTGTCAGTTTAACAGCCCCATCCTGGTCCTTTGGCCTTGCCCCTCAAGCTGAGTCCTTGACAGCCCCATGATTTACATAAGGTTTTAGAGGAACAGCTACATACAAACCATAACGTTCTGCTCCTGGACCCCAAAATCTCATGTACATCCTTTTCCGCAAAGGCATTTTAGTCCATCTCTAAGAGTTCCCAAATTCTCAACAGTTTCAACATTGCTAAAAAGTCCAAGTCTCAAGGGTCCTCCAAGTTCCAAGGCAAACTCTCAACTGCGAGCACCTATACAAATGAAAAATTAAATGTATTGAACATTTGAAGGCACAAGATAAACATTGCCGGGGCCCGGAAGGATCGCTCAGTGGTCTAAAGCACCTGCTTAGGAAAGCTTAGGTGGCTGCAGGGACCACGGTTTGATCTCCGGCACCACATGCTGCACCAGCCCTGCCCTCAGGGCAGACTGAGCCGGCCATAAAAATAAATAAATAAACAAAAGTTCTGAAACAAGAAAAAAATAAAATAAAATAAAAAATTCTAAAAAAAAAAA